>JAODTR010004334.1:21406-33386 GCA_025399935.1 Amblyopsis rosae | reverse complement strand
CAACTTTTCTCTTGGCCATTGTTAAGGGCTACCTTAACTTTAAATTAGGGGTTTATACATCAAAAGACACTTGATCGTTTTGACGCAATGGATGCAAGAATGGATTAATGAACAGGTATTACATTATGGGATTTGTAGTTTGTGTGTTACTGGCGCTTCATATTGCCGGGCCATTAAAAAATATATATAATATGATCTTGCGGGCCAGATATAATTGTACGCCGGACCGAATTTGGCCTGTGGGCCTTGAGTCTGACACATATGTTGTAAAGACTCCATTCAAAAAGGTTTGAGGTATGCATGCTAAGAACAAATAAGAACATGAACCAAATACTTAATTATCCACTGAACTACTGTACTTAACTGGATGCTGATTTGTTGTTGCTCTTTCCAGGCACAAATATGGGTTTTCAGGCTGTGGAAAAGGGGGAAATTATATGTGATCATAGAGAATCTGGATGTTCCACAAAGGCTACAAAAGGTGAAACATGATTGTTAAAAGGGAAATACAAATCTCAGTTAGTGCAGTCCATTTTGTCCCACATTCTTCCAAAGATTGTGGGTAAATAATAGTTCATGTAAATGCATTAGGAAAAATAAAATGGCTATAACAGCAGCTCAACCCAAGAACCACATCTGGGCAGTGATCGCAAACAGGAGTAGCCTCCTTTAGATTCACTGTAGTAAGGTATCAGCCCTTATAGAGAACACATGGGCTCAATCTGTAATTTATTTCTGTCTGTCTAGAGTTGCCATCATCTCCATGCCAATGCCCACTGAAGGCATTGATGCCAAGGTTTAGAACGCCATTCTATTACTTGAGCGTCAAGCCATAAGCATGCACTGAATATCTGCAGATATAAATGCAGTCCATTTACCATATTTAAGATCCTCCGTCAATTTGTATTTATGTTTTACGAACATTGCATTCCTTGACGCACCGCCAAACGCCAGTGGGCGTTGGCCTTTAGTTTGCCTCAAATGTCCTGGTAATGTTTTTACCCCCCAAATGCAAGCACATAAGTGAGCACACACAAACACATACTTTACACATATGATGGCCTCTAGTCTGTGACCATTCGAGTTGATCTAAATGAGCTCTCTCATCCTCAAACCTCTCATTTGCCTATTGCATACAGTATTCAGCCTGAAATGTTGCTACCAATCTATCAAGCACCAAAACCTCAGATAAAAATGTAAATTGCAAAAAACCAAGGCACATAAATAGAGCAAGAGTGTGCAACAAACAGTGTCATCTTAGTATTGGTAAAACTTAATAATGTTAAGAGAGCTGTCTACTGCTAAGTAATAAACCACAGGGTGAGAGCCAGTAGGAAGAGGCTTCCGCCAACATTTGTATCGTTTCAAGAATGATGCGAGTTAATGCTGCATGTGGCATAATGGCATTTTACATCATAAATCCTACCATGGAGCAGTACACGACCATGAATGAAACAATACCCAAGATGAGGCTGCTTAACCTTTAGACAGCCAAGTCTAATCCCGTGATATATTCTTGCATGGTTTCCTCACCTCGTATGAATGGTACTAATGTGTTTTCAGAGATGACTAATGAACCAAAATGGTATGACATCCCTTAAGACTAAATTGCTTTCAAAAAACAGTCCCACCAGAACATGCTAAAGATGTTCATTAGAGCTGTCAATTCATCTACACCAACAAAGATGTTTCTGAAGGCTGCAGAATATAGCATATTTTTTTTCTTACTTGTCTGAGTTGTCAGGAGACAAAGAAGACTTTTGATGAATTCCTACTTTGCAAGAAAACAAGTGGATCTCGCTAAAAAGGGAGCAGATAAGATTAGAATCCTGAAAGGGGGGCGTGATTTACAGTAATCTGTCAGTGATGTATGTGCTTTGAAACAAGCCTGGCTATTTATTATCTAGCGCTGGTAGGAATCGAGAGAAACAATAACAAATGTTATGGTAGCAACAAAAACAGAATAATTAATAGAATTAAGCATTTGATCTGTCTGTTTTAGTAGGGCTGTAATCGTGGGATCAAATTAAGTTTTGTCTCATTCAATTTTGAGTGTTGTACAATGACATTACTTTGTGAATTTATGTAAAAAATAAATAAATAAGTTTTAAAAAAACTTTAATTTGAGATATATGCTATTTAGCAATGAATAGTTGTCCATTGTAGTCAAGCAGGCCTGGTCTTATATTGTAATGTACTGTATCTACATCCAGTCTCTCTTTCTATTCTTCACAGTGGTGTAGCAAAAAATCTGGATCGCAAGTCAAGTAATATTGTTTGTGTGCATTGTCTATTTGCAACAGTTTTACATGGTTTTATTTATTTATTTATTTTTACTGTAGGCTGGCACCATTGAACGTAAATAAATATATGCAAATATGTATATATATGCAAACCAGTCTGTAGCAGGTGTAAAGGTTAAGATGGAATCAGATGGCTGGTGAATGGCAATGGAATAGCTTATCAACACCTGTGCAGAGTCAGAATTATTGTTTTTCTCATCCCAAAATGACCTTTACTATGCCTGGAATAGCACTTTCCAACTCATTGTATACAAGTAGAAGTGAAATATCCGTTAACAGTAACCTTTTGGAAATAATATCTAAATTCTTTCATATTCTGGTCTACAATAGTACATTGATGGAGTTCCAATTACTTTGCCATAAATAATATTTGTCCCACATTATGTGACTGTGTCAATTCTATATGACAGTGTGCACCAAAGTGCCATTAATAATAATACTAATGGCAGCAGAGTGGAAACGGAGTGAATGAATCCTAAAGAGGGATACTATTTTAAACTAGCTTTGTATCCTTTGTGTGTGTATGTGTGTGTGTGTGTGTGTGTGTGTGTGTGTGTGTGCGTGTTCACATGTGCTTGTGCTTGGGTGAGTGTGTGTGTGTGTGTGTGTGTGTGTGTGTGTGTGTGTGTGTGTGTGTGTGTTTGAGAAGCGGTGATGGTAAGCGATGTGGAGATGGAAGTGATCAAATCAAATAACCTCTGTTACACTGTTGGGAAATCAAGATCTCACATCCAGAGAAGGAGAAATCTTTCAAAACGCCCCATAAACAACAGCACACCAGATTAATTTCTGCATTCCACAGACGAATTGTGTGGAATGCGCGTGTTTACGGTATATGTGTATATAATTCAATTGATACGCATATAAACAAGCAGGCTATTCTACAGAGATTATCTGCGCTTTAAGAATGATGGCTTTGTAACATGTACATTCATAAATCTGATATCCTTGTGGTAGCCAACATGGGATTGATATGTAATGACGCATAGAAATTCAATGTTTCTGTGAGAACAGGGTTAATTGAGATTAACAGGAATGCCGAGGCAAGGCTTCAACTGTCACACCAGCGGAGAGGGCTGAAGGCTGAGCAATGCAGGACTGCAGCAGCAGATGCTCTCTGCCTGGCAACGGGTAGAATGGAAATGTCGTGCTAACTTACAATTTCCAAATGCATCCAAACAGAGAGGTAATGAAGTTCTCTGATGGCTCAGTTTCAGTCTCCTACATTAAGGCATACATTTTACTTCCGACTTGAACACAACAAGCACAGTGTGCACAATAAATAATATAAAAGCTTTTTGGCCTCCTTACAAGATCTGAAATATCTCAAATCAGCGGGCCATAAATCAGGCATTGTGATAGTGACAGCATTGTGTAGTGGTGTACTCAGTGAAATATGCTCTCATCTGGTGTACCTGGCAGGGTTGATGTCATAACAAAATTAGCAAAAGACTAGATAAGCCAGAGTCAGCATAGATGACAGAACAGAGACATGCTATAGTTGGCTACCCTTCTGGAGACTGGAATGTGAGCTCAGGGGCTCACAAGAAAACAGCAATGTTCAGTGCCATTCACTAAACCAATTTATTTTAGTTACTGTAATCACATTTTTGTTCCATTTGGTGAGGCTGCACCCTACACATATTCCCATGGTTTAAAACATATAGTGATTAGCACCATGTTTTTTTTTTAGCTACAATATCACGCTTGTTTGGCCTAAACTCACTTTAAATTGAACACAAAACTGACTACAAAAAGCATGGGCCTAAACAACAATGGGAATGATGCAAAATAGATACAATGTGAAAGTGTTTGTGGTACTGGATACCAGACACTACACTTAACATTGTGCAGATCATTATTTTATGATTCTCACCTGGACATAGAAGAGCATTAACAATGATCTACACACCTTTTTGACTTCAAACACTTCTGGGTACAGATGTAAAACATTTAAATTGTATTATTTCTTAGACCTTGTTTACACTCAGAACACCTGATACAGCTGAAAGTCAACAATAGAGTGCAACATAAGCAAACATATTTTTTTATAATAATACATATATTTAATGGCCAATTTGGCTGCTTAAATACTTTACTGTACTGTACACCATATCACCTTGACCATTGACATTTCTCAGGTTTTTATTTTGTTTTCAGGTTTTCCTTGTGTACATTAGGTGTTTCACCATTGTCACCAATAGACAAAATATTTTCTAATATTTTGGCAAATTGTGAATACAATTATCAATATAAAATGTCATAGTAATGTAAAATGACCTCAAAGCGTGGTGCTCTGAGACAACAAGGCCACACAAGATAAACAAATACAGCAGCACGAAGACATGAAGCTCAAAATCCTCACAACTACGCTGTACACCTACATCTGCATCTCTATAATACACGGTGGTATCATGTCTATGACAACCTTGTAGAGACCTCACAGTAACCCTTTTGTTATTCTACTGTGCTTAATCTCCTCATGGTTTCTGGAAGAGTTTGTTATGAAGTCCAGTGAGTGTCCATGGTGTTGTCTTATCAGATGTACGTGCTGTAATATGATACAGTTCCTATAGTGAACACGTCTACTGTACATAGATGTACAGGCAGACACTGTCGGCGTCATTGATCGAGATTAGCATCAGCAGCTGTGACAGAAAATCTCAAATAAAAACAGTAATGCATCTACCGATATCAACAAATGTGGCGTGTGCACATATAATAACAGATACCCCCCCACACACACACACACACACACACACACATTATCCCATATCATACAAGGACCTATAAGAAATGGCAATGCAAACTTCAAATATTTCTGATGGTGTTTGAGGGTGTCACAGTAGAAACTGGCTTTATTGAATAACCTTCACAACTGAACCCTCCTCTGTTGCCACAACTGCATGGGCAGTATTCCCAAAGCGCCGCACAAAGCCTAAGCGCGTGAAGGATGTGCGTTGCCGCGGTAACCGTCTCCGGCAGCCTCAGCAGGTCCCCATGGTGCTGACCGTGGTGTAGCTGAACTTGGTCATGGACGCCCCCGTCGCCATGGCGTCCTCCTCGTTGTCCCTCGCGCCGGCGCGCAGGCGGAGGAGGCGGCGGCGCCGCCTGCAGGGGGCGCCGCAGCAGGAGCACGTGGCCAACAGCGCCTTGCGGAAGCGCGTGTTCATGAAGCAGTAGATGACGGGGTTGACGCAGGCGGAGGTGTAGCACAGCAGCTGGATAAAGGAGATGGGCGCGCCCGAGAGCGCCCGCTCCGCCGCGCGGCTGTCGAAGGCGCGCCATGCGTTGGCGCAGTACAGAGGCATCCAGCACAGGAAGAACAGCGCCACGATCACCACCAGCATGCGGATCACGCGCTTCTTGGCCTCCAGCTTGGCCTCCGAGGTGTTGCTGCGTGGACGCTCCGCCCGGGCCGAGGCCCCGCCCCCCAGGGAGGAGGCCCCACCCCCCCCGAGGGCAGACATCTCCAGGGCCCGTCGGGCCCGCTGGACCACGTAGCAGCCGTCACCGTCGTCACTGGCCCCGGAGCAGGCCAGGCCGTTCGTCACGCCTGCAGGGAGGGCGGGATTAGTGTCTGCAGAACTCACCGGGTTGCATTTTGGGTAATTTATAAGTGTTCTTTCTTTATGTTACCGTTGCATGTGTACCTGCAACCCAGATCTAGAGCCTGACTCCACCCACCATTAAGACATGACAAAACTTAGACAATGGAGCTGACTGGCGAGAGGGGAGGGGCTAAGAGGGGGACACCATTAACAGAAGTGTATTTTGATGCATGCACGAGCGCACCAAATATACGGTCGGCAGCCAGCAATGACCTTGGGCAATTGAAATGGATATGACGTACAGAGCCATTTTCAACCCAAACTAAATCCAGATTTTTATAAAAAATGGGAATTCTGGAAATATTAACACCAACATTTACGTGTCTCCTCACAGGATCTGTCCCATTATTTAGTTTACAGGTTAAACATTTAGGGTGCATTTACTCTATTGTTTAATTGTATTAGTTATTTTATAATCATATCATTTAAAATAGCACATATGAACAAGAAGATTGTTCATTATTATGATAGTGAGCAGATATTGGATTGCACAGTATGATGTAGTAAAGGATTATGCTATTTAGACTAGACACTAATATAATTATGGGATTATATCCACTGGCACATTTGGCCATGCAGTTGGGCCGTGCCGTGCTGATTTGCATTTCCATTACCAGTTTAACCGCGCCGAGTCGTATCGAGCCACGCCTGAGAGGGGCCTGCCCTGGAGTGGGGCCAAAGGAGGCTGCTGTGACGTTATGGGCTTCGGCATCATTCATGAATAAACACCAATAATAGTAGGCTGCAAGAAAGTTAGTAGTAATCCTAGTGGGACATAATCAGCATCATCATCAGTTAGGCTAGATTGGTTTTAAGTTTTAATGAAGATCTGTTGGGTAATAAACAGAAGGTGTGGCTACTTGTACACATAGGCTCTAATTACTGCATTGCTTTCACTGATATGAAGCATATTAAAAACTGTTTTAAATCATGCAGTGATCCTTTAGGGCAGTGGTGAATGTGAGCTTGCAATGAATGGAGTGTAAACGTAGTGAGACAGAACAACCAGGAATCCAACCAGGTGGAGAGTGAATTTAGTTCAAGGCATAGCTTAACATTTATTTGAACGAATCTGCCTTTTTATTAAATTTTCTGCTTGTGTGGGGTAAATCACATAGCCTGGTGTAACCAGACCATATTCTTTTTTTCATATCCCTTTCTGAATAGGTCTGGCCACGCTCCAAATGGGTTCAGTCGTATCCTCCTACTTGGCATAGAGCTCCAATTCATTTTGAAACTATTGGGCAGCGCTGAACCAATCGGCGTTGCAACATTTGTTTTGATCGCCTCATCTAGCTCTACCACCATTTAGAAACACTTCAACATCATCTCACTACCCCACGCTGATTGGGCCGCCAGCATGGTGGCTGTGCGAATGCTAATGCGATCAGGGTTTCCAGACCATAATCTCAGTGAAATAAATTGAGAGGAGTGCGGAGCGCCGGAGCCAGACTATGAGAGACCCACAAAAAAGTCATAAACAAAAGGTGTGGCTACTTGTACACATAGACTCTAATTACTACATTGCTTTTACTGATATGAATCATTTTGAAAACTGTTTTAAATTATGCAGTGATCCTTTAGGGCAGTGATGAATGTGGGAGTTGTGTTTCGCTCTGGCTATGGTTGCAACCAGTTAAGGCATCACAGGAAATTATTTTCACTTAACCGGTGCTTTTCAAAAGCAGCTGCTCACCTTTATGGGTTGAGCAGGGACTCAGCTAAAAAGTTCGTACCGCTGCACCACAGTAATTATCCCTCCAGAGAAATGTGCATTCATGGAATGTAATAATGTTGCTGTGTTTAACAGGACAAGCACTGTAAAGTCCAGAAAATACTGAAAATCGCTTGGAAAATTAAACATATTTCAAAGCCGGATGTTTTGAATGTGTCCATTCCATTCCATTTCAATCTGCCTATACACTCCCCACATATACCCCCCGCTTTGGTTACCTGACAGACCCTGTCTTTCCTTCCAGACCTAACAGATGGCAATGTTCAGGCCTGGAGCTGCCAGACAATTCCACCCTCTAATGGAACATCAGCAAACACTCTCCGTGCAGCTAAATCATCACAGACACACATTCACATGCCCACAAAAGGTCATGATATTCTTAACCCACATGCAATCTGACTGCAATGCTGATGAAATGTATGTCACTTTAATATTGAAATGGTTGTTGAGATGAAGGGGAACACCAGCGTGAATACTGTATATGTGTGCCGTCTGATATGAATGTGAAACCGCCTGGCCAGCTGGTGGCGGGTAATGCTGTGGTTGTATACTACACATACGCTGCTAGATTAGAAGGACACAAAACCACATCAAGTATCAACTGAAATAGAATATTATATTAAAGTTCAAATGGCTATTACATTTATGTACTGCATATTTTATGTGTCAGTCCTGCATTTGTCATTTGTCATTTCCCTATTCATGTGACTAAATGGCATTTATTTTGTAATTTATTTCATTCTGGTTTTCCAATCAGCGTCGTGTTTATAGCTATACGGGTGTGGTTTAGGTGTGCCGACCATGGTGCCGACAGCGAAAGCGACCAGATGGTTCATCCAATCAACTGCCAAGTATTTTTTTGAAAGTACCTGCCAAACAGTTAAAATGTAGATGGACTTGTGAGAACAATTTCTCTGGCATGTCAGGTTTATTTATTTTGAGAAATCAATTAGAATCTTGTACCTGTCACCACGTTCCACTATAGATGTGCCAAATATGAGCTAATCATTTTGGAGAGACTATTGGTCTTTTACGGTAAAGGTTAATTCTGGTCATTGTCTAGCAGGATGTAATTATTTGTGATCAATTGGACTCTGACCACTTGACAATTTTCTACAGTCTGGGAAAGTGGCTTGTCTATAAATGGTAGCGCAGGTGAATCCCAAACCAACTAAATAATTACAAAGGCTGTCCACATAAATGAACATGACATTTACAGATCCACCTTGCAAATATGGAAGACATTCTGATGAGACTTTAGGGTTACTCCAGTTAAACTGAGAAATACATCTGACCAGTCAAATCTAACTGGTAAATATTTTGTCTAGTTATATATTTGACAATATAAATATACCACAGTGAAGCATCACAATTATAAGATTTTGTGTGATTTATTGGATGTATTATATAAATGTGGCTAATATATACAGTAGAATGGGTGTAGTCCAGTTTTTATATGGAATTTACAGTTTGATATTTTATTTTAGTGATATCAAAAATGTTTTTATTTTTTTTATAATGGGACATTTTGTCTCATTAAAATAATTTTTTTTTTAAGTATGACTCCTGATAGATTCGATTGTACCTCACTATCAACTTCAAGTGATCGACTGAAATGTGATTGCGGAACATGATTAAAAAATGTTTTGCACGTTAATTAATATTTGCAGACTTACACAGTACTGTTATACTCTTGTACCCTAACCATATACCCATATTAAAGGCGCGAAAGGAATTGTTCACATACTTGCCTGCGTACCTTGCGTGTGCTTGGAGGATTTAAAATATATCCGGATTTAAAATATATCCAGTCGGGGGCAAATCAGGGCCGAATCATCCCTGGCTGAAACCAGATTATTTACCTTGACCACCTTCAAGTTTCCACAACAACAACCACCAACATGTCAAAATGTGGAGCGGCATGGAGACATCACATAAATGTTAGGTAAATACAAACTAGCTCTACTAACTTCTCTTTGAAACATTCCGCCATTGTTGTTCTTTGTTTAGCAACTGCTGTTGATCTGTCTGTCTGATCCAGATTTACTGCCCCCACGTTCATGTGCTGTATAGCATCATGCGTAGCGTTAATTTCTGAGGACACGCACAAACTGCACTCCAAAGGAATGCAGGATATGCGCCCGATACACATGGTAGCCATCTTGTAATTAAACAAGTATATCACAAGCTTAACCCTCACCAATGGAGTCCTTCTTCTGGCTTATCTCAAACTGGATTCCTTTATAGAGTTCCCTGGAGATGAGTCCATAAGCCACACTCATCACCACCCCTGGAATCACAAACAGCGCCAGCAGCAGCAGAACACACCTGAGAAGACAAAGGAGACCAGC
Source organism: Amblyopsis rosae (assembly GCA_025399935.1). Lineage (NCBI taxonomy): Eukaryota > Metazoa > Chordata > Actinopteri > Percopsiformes > Amblyopsidae > Amblyopsis > Amblyopsis rosae. The sequence goes on along the minus strand of JAODTR010004334.1, from coordinate 23,386 downwards.
GACATTTACATCATACACCGCACACACACACACACTCACACAGCTATGGTGTTCCCACGAAATCATCAAAGGATGGGACAAGAGAGCCGCTCAGAAACACTGCAGGTCCAAACTTGGAAATAAATGGGCTTCTTGCAGTGTTTTTCTTTGTAAGGTACAGAGGACCATCCCTCTGACACTATGCAGTTCATCTGGAATATATAATACTCTCATCATACCTAAAAGGCAAGTGACAGTTTTATGGATGGTTCCCTTTGATGGGAGACTTTCATCTGCCAGTGCCTGTAAACCTGTTAAAGGTCGATAAAGTCAGTTATTGCAAGCTAATGGTAAGCTAACTATTTGGTGAAATTCACCAAATATCCCCTCATATTTCGCTAGTTTACCAATTATCTCTGCATGTTAAAAATAATCTAATACTTCTACACAACCCATGCTCCATAAATAAGAGCATAAACAATGTTTATGGAGAAATATTGTTTTGATATGAACTCAAATTTATCAAGCGTTCACGAGAATGACTGACCCTGCCTGTCTCCTTTTTTTGTTTGGTTGGGTTAACCGTTAACCAAGCCGAGAGACAGTTGACAGATTACTGGATCCTCCTGTCTTGTGGCATTGTCTCTAATGTACGTGTACACACACACACACACATACACACACACACACGCGCACACACGTTTAAAAGTAAACAAACATCATCAGTACATCAACACACTGTGCATGCACACACGTAAACACACGCATACATATAGATGCGCACACACACACACACACATGTATAAAAGTACACACACGTCTACAGTACACAGTTGCAGTAACGCACCAACACACTATGCATGCACACACATACACACACACACACACACGTATACACATGCACACACATACAGTATACATGCGCACACACACACACACATATTAAAGTACACACACATCTACAGTACACAGTTACAGTATCAGCATCAACACACACACACACGCACGCACACACACGTATAAAAGTACACACACATCTACAGTACACAGTTACAGTAACGCATCAACACACACACACACACACACACACACAGACACACACGTATAAAAGTACACACACATCTACAGTACACAGTTACAGTAACGCATCAACACACACACACACACACACACACACAGACACACACGTATAAAAGTACACACACATCTACAGTACACAGTTACAGTAGCGCATCAACACACACACACACACACACACACACACACACACACACACACACACACACTCACCAAGCCTGCTCTGCATTGGCACGGGGCCATTTGTGGCGGCACAGGTGCGCCGTGCTGTTGTCACGGCGCTGGAATGTCTCCAGGTGGCTGATAAGGGGATAGGGGGTCATGACGATGAAGGCCACCACCCAGGTGGCAGCGATCACCCGGTAGGCATGGGAACGAGTCTGCCACACCCTCGACTTCAGAGGGTTGCAGATGGCGCTGTGGCGCTCGATCGCTATGGCAACCAGGCTAAATGTGGAGATGCTGACAGATATACCTGTGTCAGAAGAATAAAGCGCAGATTGTTAGAGCGAGGCAGTGAGGATTTCACTTCTTATCGTGAGCGCCTCTGTAATTCCATACACCAGGCCCAACAGATAGCCGAACAAATGTGCCAATAATGTGGTCAGTGTGCGCGCCTGCCTGCGAATTAAATAAGCGGCGTAATAATGTTGGCTGAGGACGTGCTGTGATTGCCATGCGTGGAGGGGAAAGGTGATTTTATCAGGTTCCTGCATTGGAGGAAATCACATTGGCCTGGGCATACGATGTGATCCCACATCTCCCGACAGGGCAAGCCAGGGGAAATTACACTCTGCTGCAATACAATACAATACAAACACTTCTGAGTGGATGGACATATGAGAATGAAAGAAAGAAAGAAAGAAAGAAAGAAAGAAAGTAAAAGAGAGAGAAGAAGAAAGTAAAAGGGAGAGAATAAGAAAG
>JAODTR010004334.1:0-16425 GCA_025399935.1 Amblyopsis rosae | reverse complement strand
CTGCCTCATTTCTCTGTTTGTAGTGCATGGGCGGTCCAGATACCTTTGCAGAGTAAAACAAGGTGGGAAAAGGAAAGCCAAAAAACAAAGTGTCATGCAGGGATGAAGAAATAATACATTTTATCATAACATACAATAGAAACCTCAAGTCATCTAAATTTCACAACTGAGTGTTTAGTTTATGGGTTGGGCTATAAGCTATAAGCGCTCATAATGCATTCTATTCTTCTAACAATGTGATATAGGCCTCAATGTCACGTTGCAATCACTGTATATATACTAGGGTGGCACATATGCCAACAGTAGCGCAACAGTAGCATGACTCAAGCCATTCAGAATGTTCTATATAGTGGCAGCCATTAAAGGGATACCGGTAACTATGCATTACTTTAAATCCTCTTATGAGTTACAAAGACATATTTGTAAAATATTTAGTCAAAATGTTTTGTCATTTTTGTAAAAAATAAATAATGCATTTGTCAATTTATAATGCTGTAAGAGCAATGTGTTAACCATGCACTGCAATTCTTTGTCTATCCCTTGATAGAATATATCTATTATGACACCACCCCACAACCATTTTTTCATCTTTGTTACTTCACTGATGTTTAATATATTCTCTGACATAGGCCTACTGTGCCACAATCTTATTTTTTTAAATCCTAGTTTTGTTGAAAAATGTAAATGTTTTCTCACCATATGACTGTCTATAGCCTAGTTACAACAATTTAAACACTCACTTATTTAATGTTGTTGGTATATAACAAATATGTAGACTAACCTAGTTAGGCCATAGTGCTAATAATGGTGGCACATATGTAAAACCTGTTTTAAAATTATTGTTACATTGAAGTTAAAAAATGCCTACACCGAGTTTCCACATAAGAATTAACCACTAGATTTATTTCAAAATGAATTTAAAAAATAAAAGCTTCAATGCAATTTTTTATTTATTGTAGTTTTTCTTAAAATGTATTAAGATGATTGATATAATAGCTATAAAATACTCACGTTTCTGCTCTGGGGACATATGTGTGATAGTATCTGCATAAGTGACGTTTGTGGGCTCCAAGCTGCCGTTAACGTCTCCATACAGTAGCGCGCCATTGTCGTAACCCACTGATGATTCGTTAAGCGAGTAGAAATCCATTTCGGCAGTAAGGCTACCAGAAGATCAAAACAAGTATTCTATAAATTAGGATACTGCTTGTCTATCTGAGTTGAGCATAGGCTATGCTATAAAATAAAACAGCTTTGCGTGCGCTATAGTCCAGGTGGGGCGGCGCATGCCTTTAACAACTTAAAAAAAGAAAAGGTAAATATGATAAAGCTGTCCCTTGTTTAACTTTTTTAAATCGTTACAATGATCTTACTTCCAGAGATAGATCGAAAGACTTTGCTTCCGCACGCCAGTTTGATGAAGGGCTGTGTCTCATGTTTTTTGCCCGTTGGCGCATGGAGTGAGCGCAGATAAAATGACACGGTGATGTTGTGGATAACGCTTGCTGGGGAGGGGAGTGGGGGGCTGGTCAAGGGTCCGCTTGCGGACACATTAGGGCTGATGTGGTGGGCAGCTATACGGTAATAATGTATACTGTATAGCCTTCACAGCATTGACATCCTCAGCTGGCGCGACTACATCCTCGCTGACTTTTTTGAGGATGCACAGGAATGCGCACCTTTCATCCGACAGATAATGTAAACAAATTCGCAGCCATTCGATTTATGTTGAAGTTATATGTATTTTTTCACTTTCACATGCACTTGGCTATGGCTGGTGTGCATAGAGATTGATGTCAGCTCACTCAGTTGTTTAGGCTGCAATCATTCTAACTGATGTTTAAGACATCTCATCGGCTCGTTCAGTCAGTGCTTTACTCCAATTTAAACATTGTAGCGTGTACCTTCTCCCCGAACATGTCCCTGCCTGTTCAGGCGTGTTATTGTTGTGTAGTGACCGTTTGCTTGGCCACCGACTGCACAAATATTATCCCTCAGGTAAAATAAAAGGAAGTACATTTCTACATGACAGGACTAGTGTTTTTCCGTGTCTAATTAGGCAGCTGGCTAAGGCAAACGACGAAGGGCCAATTTCCCGAGCTAAACAGGCCGTGTAAGGATGCCAATCATGATAAAGGAAGAGACTAGTGCTCCCTTCAGAAAACTAATCACAACTGGGCGACGTAGCGCGACGCCATAATTACTGTTGCGTCATGGCTGTAGATAAAGAAAACTCTGACCTCGCACTGCTATATGTCACTATATGTTGAACGTGACACGCACTGGATTTAAGACTATATGTTGTAGAGAAATGAAGAGAGAAGAAACAGAAAGATGAAACACATTAAAACAATAGTATTGCTTCTAACAGAGACATTCAGGTGCCCGTGAATCACTGAAGTCCCCTTCGTTTCGTTCCGCCAAACTAATGGAAAGGTGTAATGGATAGTGAAATGCATCAGTGAGGTCAAGCAGAAGGAGATCTCTGTCTCCTTCAACTGTTCAAACATGATATGGATATGTGACCAGAGGGTATAGGGGGTGGGGGGCATATGGTGGGGTAGCAGCTAAACCTACAAAACCATCCATGTGGGTCATGTGCCCATATGGAATTATGGAAACACACATTCAGCAATATGATGATCGTGAACGAAATACCAACTCTCAACATTATAAAAGAGTTTTCCTTCTGTACTCAATTGGCAGCCGATTCAGCCATACTTCTGTATTGAATAGCATGTGAATCTGAAGAAGCAAACACACACACACACTCACGCACACAAACCGTACACAAGATCCTATTGAGTTATTCAGTTTCTAAACTATAACCCAATTAGACCACACAGATTACACATATTGCACCACACATATTATGATTTGTCTTGATCATGTCAGCCACATGCGTGGATACCTCGAGCGCCGTCAGTCCTCTAGTCTACGCAACACTTTAGCCCGAGACCTATTAATATAGAGTGACAGGTAATATCCTAGTAATAACAGGAGATGGCAGTAGGGCTTGGCAAAGCACCTGTCAGAACCACAGATCACTCTTAAAAGACTCAGACAGTAATGTTGACCGTTGAATGTTGCTGTACACTATATTAGGTTAGTGCTATTGTCATCGAGGCTCCCTAACAAAAAAGGGCGGTCCATAACATACAATAATGCCTCTGGCTCCTAAATCCCCTGGGGTGTGGACATCGTTTTGATTCAGAGAATGAGTGAGAACTAGTTGTTTCTATCATCGGAGAACATCCTAACATGCATCCGTAGGTATATGAATTACATTTTTTTCCATCTGCGTAACAATGCGGAAATATGGCCAATTCTATTTCAAGTGATACAGGCATTTGGCACAGTTAGGATACTGTACTGTAATCTGCCACTCTCTGGCCTTCTCATGACAAGCATTAGATGCCCTGTGGCTTGTGACGTACAACACTACTGAATCTAATGAACTGGCTTTTATACTGTCTAGTTAGCACATCGTATTATGTTGTGTAATGTATAACCTCTAATGTATACCCATTTTGCCCATGCCACCACCAGAAAGGTTCCTCTCTTTATGGTCTCTTTGCTAGGTTTCTTCAGAGGATGCCATTGATGTCACTGGGCAGTCGTTGAGACTGCATGATTAGTGCTAGAATTGAACCTGTAATATCTTACCAGTCAATGATCTGAATTGTAAAGTACATAGCAGAGTAGACCTAAGACCACACAATCAACTGGCCTTTTGTACCACCACCTGTGAGTCATTAGCTTTTGGTCTAATTATCTTTGGTTCCCATTAGTCATCTCTGCTGCTACTTTCTCAGGATTACATTGTGCAGGTGAATCTTATCAAACCAAAGGGCTCTCCTACTATAGATAGGAGGCACACACCTACCATAAGACATGATCCACCCTTAGAACTATAGGGTTCACCACAATAAACCTGGTCACATGGAACTGAACACTAATAAAACAACTACTAAAATAGTATATATAACATGTGTACACATGTTTACATAATCCTATGTAAACATAGGTTTGAGTTGTTATTTGCTCCTTAGAATCGCATGAACAAGATACTAATGATCTCTGACCCCTAGAAACTCTTGAGAACATTTGAAATATTTAACAATTTAGCGCTGAATCTTCCATTCAGTGCTAAAAGGAGTAGCTCCGTCTTTCAATGATTTATTTGTCCCTCTATTGGAAGGACCTTATGTGATCAAATAAAAATTGCACCACGCACTCAGGGTTTTATTTTCCCATATTTGGCATCATAATGATTGCCTGCATTTACCTACGGCCACATAATGTGGGCCGACATCAGGACAGTTTTATGACACTACGTTACTAGAAAGAATGCCTGCCATGCCACGGGACGCATTAAATAACTCAGCCTTTAGGCCCACCTTTGTCCTGTCAAAGTCCCTGGGGGGGGGGGGGGGACAAGGTGTAGGCCAGGTTGAAGAACCACAGCAGCTGAGCACTGACAGGTGGCTTCTTCTTCAGCCTGGGACAGAGAGCAGAGGAGACCTGTAGAGTGAGTAAACTAATGCGTTACATTCCACCACACACAAATATTGTCAATTGTCAATTTATTCGGAGATACGAAGAACATACGATATATATTTTCTTATTTATTAGTTATTCGTGGTCATTTGTGTCTTGCGTCTTGCTTCGTTTTGAACGTAACATGTATGTAGCAGAGTATACGTTTTGTGTCTATGAATGTATTCAGTTATTAGTAAATACGATATATATTCATTAGTACATCTGGATAATATCATCCCGCTTCTGCAGTAATGCTAACATTAACATTAGAATTAAGCTTGCTTTAGGATTGTAAACATTTTGATGTATGTTTGTTGTATGTAGCATGCTGTATATTTTTACTTTCTTACCAACTAATAATATAACTTCATGTATACAATTATATCATCATTATTATTATTATAAGCATTTATGCCAAATACCAAACCAAATGCCTAATACCAAAACACACCCCACCACACCTATCAGCATGCTTTGCATCATTCCCTTTATTTATATTAATTGTGCTATATGAGTCTATATTGACATTCTTTAACATGGGGTCAAAGTTCAGATGTTCTTATTAAATGACGATCCTTATGGCACCTCCAGTTGTTCTGTTGTTAACCATTAACTGTCACTGCAGGGCTGGCATAAAGGATTAACCTTTTTTTCTGGAGATATCAGCACTTTGCAGGTTCCTTGGGGTCAGGCTTTAAGATTATTATGCTCAGGCAACTGGTGACAGACAATTAGAAAGAAGAAAAGTAATACAAAGAGAGAGAATTTAAAGATCCCCATGCAATGATGCATTCACATTAGCTGCCACTTTCTGAGGTGTCAGAAATACCATCACTCAAATAGCTAACATCTTTATTTGTGAATTATATGCACTAAAATGGCTGTTGCTTACGGTTACAACCCCACCAGGTCTAGGGGTACAGGAAGTGACATTACACCAGGTTAACACCTATGTTGGCTCAACATAACACAATAAAATTGAAGAAAATCTAGAAACATAACATCTGCACTATATCATTTAGATTTATGATGTATGTACATACATACATATATACATACAATGCATTATGTATCTGTATGGCATCTCACCTGGCGAGAGTACCTATTTGTCTGAATGTGGTACGGTATTACTGTATGTGTGCGTATCTCCACTACTGTGTGTTGTCAGAACATGGCTGGGTACAAACCTAAGGTCATATCCATGACAAAGAGCCCAGGTCAGGGCTTCGGCTTCTACCTGAGGCTGGAGCAAGGAGAGGAGGGCCACCTGATTCGCTGCCTGGAAATGGGGGGACCTGCTGAGCTGGCTGGCTTGAAGGATGGAGACCGCATCATACGAGTCAACAGCACCTTTGTCGATGATCTTCCCCATTCACAGGTAAACAGGGAGTTAAATGTACATTATAGCACTAAACCAGCCTCCATCCAAATGTATACGCTAGCTTACCGATTATTTGACACACAGATAATCATTTTTTTAACCTATGAGCTCTAGAGACAGGCCTGTCACTTATTATACATGTGTGATAATAGGACATGCCGTTTTAGAGTTTAGAACCAAACATGGACCACAGAGGTATTACGAAAATATTATGACAAATATTATGACATCAAACATGATGACATCTACTAGATGTCATAATGTACTAGAACACCGGCATCTCACACCGAATCAAATGCCTTTTGAGCCACACACACACACACACACACTGGAAAATAGTTGTTTGCTGCTACATTCATGGTTAAAACATAATATATATTATCTTAAAAACATAATATATATTACCTTAAAAAGGCAGGGTTAGTCATTCCAGAGATCACGTGCTAACTTCGAGCTCAAATCAAAACAAACTTCCTCAGAAGTTCCTCCCCACGCATTGCGAAGCCAAGGGCATAATTGTTGTGCGCGGTGTTCGTTCTTATTTACCAGATACCAGATAATTTTTTCAACGCGCACACAAAACGGTAAGATAACGAAATGCAAGGTGATATTTGGTGAATTTGTCAGAAAGTGTATTAGCTTACAATTATCTTAACAAAGGCTGACTAGACCTTTAATGAACAACATTATAGGATATGTGAACCCTACCTGTAGCCTGTATCTCCAGGTGGTGGAGCTGATAAGAGACAGTGGAGCGTCTGTCACCTTCCATGTAATGGATCCGGCCGCCTACAAGCAAGCCAAGGCTGAAGGAGCGGACCTGTCTGATCGTCACGTCCGACCAGTAGCCAATGGAATAGCAGGACCAGCACCCAAACCTAAACTTTGTTACCTGGTCAGGTCTACTTCAGCTTATGGATATTCTCTGCGCTCTGTCAAAGGTGAGCGATGGAGGCAGGGTGTGTAACACAGCAGAGTTGGGGCCACTCGAGTAACTTGACCCTTGACCCTGGAGTCTATTTTTCAGTCCATACTCCACTCTGTACCTGTACGTTATCTCTTTATGATTCCTGATGTGTAAGAGACATTTTAGGTAAATCATCGATATGTACAAAATGGATTCCTAGCCTGGGAAGAGAACTCTGATGACCATTTGTTGATATTTGATCCTACCCCTGCTGTATTAGTATTGAAACACTCATGTCATGTGTCATTAGTGTCCTGCATCTTGACTAAATGCCCAGATGATGGCAGAGGATCATAAAGTTGTAAAACAGACATATTTCTTTAGGTTAAAGGAACAGAGGTTTTTCCTTTGTCTGCTTGGTAAGACTAATTTACATGATCTGCCTCTTAATAAACATAATAAAATGATATACAAGAAAGAGCATTTATGTGACAGAATTGCCACCACAAAATAACTTGTCAGTTTCCTTGTGAGAGGTGCATTGCCTTGATTCAGCTCTGGTTGTTTTCAGACGTGCTATGATCTCCTCTTCTAGGTGAACCGGGCTTGTTCATGACACAAATCACCCAGGGCGGGGTGGCCGACAAGGCCGGCGTCCGCGCCAACGACCGTCTGCTGGAGATCAACGGGGTGAGCGTCGAGGACAACACACATGACCAAATGGTGGAGACCATCAAGGCGGCGGGTGGCAGCGTGATGTTTCTATTGGCCGACGAGGAAGCGTGCGGGTACTACCAGAGAAAGCGTATCCAGATGGGGGCGGGGCTCGCCACAGTAAGCCACCTCCCACTCAAACCGCGTATCGTCGACTTAACCAAAGGATCGGACGGCTACGGTTTCTTCCTCAAAGAGGAGCCCAAAAAGACAGGCATGTCTATGAGCTACAGTAGCGGGTGGGTGCATGCGATGTTTACATGTCTTGACAGTCCATTCCTTCCGACCTGCAGGCCACTACATTAGGGACATAGACAGCCGGAGTCCCGCAGACAGGGCAGGTCTGAGGGACATGGACAGGCTGGTGGCGGTGGACGGACACTGTGTGGACGGCTGCACTCACGAGGAGGTGGTGAACCGGATCAGGCAAAGTGGCAGCAACTGCTGCCTCCTGGTGGTGGACGAGGAAACTGACAACATGTACAGGATGGTGAGCAGGAGCGCCGATGTCAGCCTTAGTAAATTTACGGTGGAGTCAGGGCTGCTGGAGAAAGATTGTTGGTATTTGAACTCGGTCAAAACAAGAACACCCCTCCCTTCAGTGACATAGGGTGCTCCCTCACAAGCTCCGCCCCTCCCCCCTAAAATCCTCCTTGTGTAGCTCGATGCGTTCGCATCCACGGAGCTTGCGTAGACTATGAACCAGCCCTTAGGAGACTCAGACAGATGTCAATCAAGTGGAGTTTGTACACACCCAGACAGTTCTGAGAGATTGAATTGACCTATCCCAAGCCACGCCCCTTTTTGCATGTCCTCCAATAACAGTTGAGCATTTTTAGAATCTGACGGAACCTTCCGTCAACTGTGTTTTGCTGTAATAGTTTTCCATGGTGTTATGTCCTACCTTGTTACAGTAACTAGGTAGGACAAGTGAAAGGGGCGGGGCTTGGGAAAGGTAAATTGGCCCGATTGAGTTAAAACATCTGCGTAGGTATGTGTGTGTGTGTGTGTAGGCTATATATATATTAACCTGTGTCTCGAACAGAGACTGAAGACATTGAGTATAACTCCATGTCCTGTGTCCTGTCCTGTGACTGTCCTCCTCAGGGCAGAGTATCTCCTATGCTCTTCTTGGAGGAGAAGACTAGTTTAATTGCCCCACCAAGCTACAAAGAAGCCCTTCAGCTGCCCATCCATGCCAGATCAGCTGAGGAGATGGAAGACGACCTTAAGCCTAAACTGTGTAAGATGCAGAAGACCACAGCTGGCTATGGATTCCACCTCAATGGCATCCAGGGGGTGTGTGGCCAGTGCATCAAAGAGGTGAGACAAACACACTTGCCACTTTCGCCGGTGTCACTGGCAATCTGGGTAATCAGAAGGCCGGGATGTTGCCCGGTGTTGCCACAGTTTCAGATAAACTGCAATATCACGTCAACTGGAATCACTCTCTGGCCATCCAATCTGATAATATTATTATTAATAATAATAATAATAATAATACATTTTATTTCTAGACGCCTTTTATGACACTCAAGAACATCTTATCTTGAACAAACAGACAGACAGACTGGATGTAGTCGTAACTGTAAACTATGCTATGGATACAGTGCTCAACATGCAAAAGGTCAGCTTTACACGCCACTGCCCCCAGGTGGTGAAAGGTGGTGCTGCAGACAAGGCCGGCCTGGAGGACGACGACATAGTGGTGGAGGTGAACGGCGTCAATGTGGAGAAGAGCAGCCATGAGCAGGCAGTGGCCCTGATAAAGAGCAGCGGCAGCTCCCTGGAGCTCCTGGTGGCATCCAGCAGTGTGTACGAGCGGCTCACTGCCAGAGGAGTGGCCATCACACCGCTGCTCCTCAGGCAGACGTCCTCTGCGCAGGTCCACGCAACGGCCACCCAGGAGGCGGAGCGGCAGCAGGAGGGCAGGGCGGAGGCCAGTGCGGGACCTCCTGCTGCGCCAGTGCGAGAGAGGGTGAGTGGCGATTGGTTGACTTATTCACAAATATATTCTTTCAGAGATAGATAGATAGATAGATAGATAGACAGAGATTTAATGACTACTGTACATAATGACTGTTTTTTCTTTTTTTTAGACCCCTTCTGTGTCATCGTCCTCATCTATGGAAAGTGTAGATGAGAGACTCTAATATGCCAGAAGAGTCCACCCTGCAGATTGTCAGTTGGGTACACATGCCTTTCGTTATGCCGTGCTACGATTATACAAGACAATGAAAAGCGAGTTGGTTCACCAAGCCACCTAGCTGTAGTAAGAGACATCAATTGTATTATAGAGCAAAGAACAAAATACTTCTTGTACAATTATCTTTTTCTAGAATGGAATTACCACAAAATTAATATATACATATTTATTGATATGCCTGCCCAATGAACAGAATTCAACTGCTGAAAACAAATCCCTTACATAACCACAAATCCACTTTAGACATTAGAACATTGAGGGTATTTGCGGATAATAACTGCTGTCATTCTGTAATGTTTTAAGAATTCTGGGATCAAATTCCTCCAGTGGAAATAAAGAAGCTTATGCTATCAAAATTATACTTGTTTATTGTGCATGAGTCCATCTTTGTTCTCTATTAAATGTGTGCACATTGCTGTGAGTCTGATCAGCTTCCTATTGTATACTTCTTAATATACAGTATACTGTACATTTTATGTTTGCCTACATGGACAATACAGAAATGAGCCAATATAGTGCAAAGTATATCCTCTCTTCCATTGTGACTGATGCATTTATAAAGCACAAAATAAAAAGAACAGTTCTCCCAGCATTTACATGGCATAAGCATGCAGCAGGCTACATTTGATTGATTCCACAGCGTGCTCTCTGATGTACAAACCCTGCCAACATTCACCATTACCTCATCGCTGGAAGAGATCCAGTGCTATTACTGCCAAACCATAAGCATACTGGAGGACAGTAGTAAACATGTTTTGGTGTACTCAAGAAATGCTCAGAATAGGTGTGGGCCTAATATCATAGAGGATTAGATGATAACCTAATATATTTTATCTTAGCTTTGGCTCTCCTATGGACTTACAGCATTAGATCTTCATGTTGTTACCATTCATGATTGACCAAATGCAGAACTGGTCATAAAAAAAAATTCAAATAATTTTTTAAGCTATTTTCCCCCCCTCAAAAACAAAAAAGATAATTACATTTTAATAACCAATAGCACAATTAGCACAGTTAACGTTTAAGAAAAACAATCATTTCAGGAAGGTCACTTGCCGCTGCTCCCAAAACGCACAGTGTCCAATCCCAGTCATTCCTGATTCAGGAAGTAAAAGGCAAAGTAAAGACAAACCAGAGAAGTACTCCTGTAGGCTTGTAGTCCCACACCCCGGGGCAAGTCAGGGGTTCCCTATACAACCCTGAGGGGTCAGAGGTTCATGTGCTTCTCCGGCGCCTGCTTGTGAGCCAGGTACAGGAACAGGATGCTGGACAGGGCGCTGACCAGGAAGATGACGTCGAACCAGCGGTGGTAGAAGTTGAACTGCAGCTCCCCCAGGACCTCCGTCACAATGGAGCGATACTCCAGAGGCATGCTCATACGCATGAGCAACACGGAAGACACAAAATACATGCCCTGGTAGAGAGAGAGAGTATTCCTGTACCGTATCTGCTGCATTAGTCATTACAAACAATGAGCATGAAGCGTACACACGCACACACACACTCACCATGATTTGAGCAAGGACCAGCACAATGACGTTGGAGGACTTGCTGCTTGATATAGCGCAGAAGAACTGGACACCATACAGAAACGAGGAGAATATATTACGAGGTGGAACACAGCAGATCGATGATTAAAAATACACACACACAAAAAAAAGAAGACATTTGCCGTGTGTAGTGATGACCCCTGCAGGTTGCTGGGAGAACTGTGACGTGGTTTCACCTTAGTGAGGGTGATGAGCAGGCCTCGAATGGACGTGACGATAATGATCCCCACCAGGATAAAGGAAATGTGTTGAGACCAAAACTTCACCTGAGGCAGAGTGAGAAAGGAGGAACAGCAGTAATGGGGAAAGGAAATTAGATTTTGGAAAAGGGAGATGAGAATTTCACATTTGCATTCATTATTTATTCATTTTTATCTAATTAGTAGTGATTACATTTCCGAGAAACAGGCGACTGTCGAGCTGCCCTTAACACGGGCAATAACATTATGTTCTTTGAGGGCAAGTGGTGAGCGGCCTATTAAATCATTCCCTATTGCCTACATTACAAATGGTTAAACAGTGATCATGAACAGGGAGAGAGCAGAAAGACATTATAATTGGCTGGGAATAATTCACTTCACATAAGACGTGCTGTCTAAAAGGAGAAATGTGTGAGAGAGAGAGCGTGAATAGAGAAAACGTACATCAAACTGAATGCCCAGGTAGTTGACAGTGATCTCGATTCCCCTTGTAACAGGATCTGTCTTCCCAACTCGGTCAAAGACTATGTTTATTGTGGCCTAGAATGGGAAAACAAAGCAAGACCATTTATACAGGTGGTCTATCAAATGATCTGTAAGTTTAAAACCACAAGGCTGTGTCCAGAATTATTACCGTTACTATGCGTGAGAAGACCAAAGGCAGCATTTGTGTGTAGTATACATTAGGGCTGGCCCCAAATACTTCATTTGTCTGGTATTCGTTCGTTGGGTATGTATTCCATTTTAAGTATTTGTTATTTTCACATTATGCATGGTTTCCCATTAATCCCTACTGTCTCTGTATAAACCCACATGTTAATGTCATTGCCTGCCCTACATTGTCAACACAATCTATTGCAATTCTGTAAGAAGAGAGCGGGGCTATTCATTCAACACACTCGTTGATTGTACTTGCTGTTGTAGTTATGAGCTATTGAAAACCCGCAAACGGTCCTGCCACCTGCTTAGATTTTTAGCAGGTTATGAAACAATAAGTACAGTTGAGTGTTTTTAATAGTGTTTTGAGAAAGATTATTTTAATACGCGTTCGGAAAAACCATCAAGTATTGGAAACCTGTAAAACGGTATTCCGGACAGCCCTAGCATACATGCAGGATTACTAGTATGTGTATTGCAGACAGATCACATGTAGATTAAACAGAAACACTCACCATGAAAGTTTTCCAGACACAATAAATGGAAAAGAAATAACCTAGGAAGTTGAAGTATTTCCCCTGGAATGTCTTGGAGTACTCAATGCGTTCCTGTGAATATAGAGGCCGAGGGTAAATACATACAAATCATTTTAAATGTTTCACATTTTAGTTATGTACCTTTTATTGTTTATAGTGCGTGAGTGCGTGTCACCTTGGTGGAGTGCAGGTCCACGGTCTCCAGGAAGAGTTGCCGACTCAGCTCCTCGAGGGCATCCACCTCCTGCTGGATCACAGTGAGGTCTGGGGAAAGGAGTCAAGGACATGTCACGCACTTAAACAAAAGGCACACAGAGCATCGCTTGCGCTCATGTCTAATGTCTGTTGTCAAGGATACTCTCGCTGCCGGTCGGTGAAGAGGTGACACTCTTGATCATCCCCCAGAATCCCGTCTGTTTGTTTTGGTCTTCCCCGCGCTGGTACATCTGCCTCCGAGTCATGGCGATCCTATACAACATAACATTTAACAATAACAACTATTATTATTATTGACCACTAGGCCACGGTGTCTAATTGGATACAGTATACAACACACACTAATACTGAGACTGTCTGAAAAATTTCTAGGCGATTGCTCAGTTTAAACATCGTTAAATATATTTCACGATAATCGTACAACTCTAATGTGTATCACATTACAGATTATAGACTAAGGATTGCTTCACTGTGCTTGAGCCAAAGTACTTACTGGAGTAAGTATTTTGTAATGTAATACGAAACGTTTGCCGGCAGTCACTGTAATGCATCATCTGCCAACCAAATTCAGCCTCCAGTGGAATGTTTTGCCGTAAAATAGCCTTATATATATATATTATATTCCTCACCGCTTCTTCTTGCTGACAATCATGTCCATTGTTTGGAGCAACCTCCTTTCCAGGGCAAGGATGTCACTGTCTGTCACATTTCTGGGGCAGCATGCAGAATAACAAAGTGTAGCAGCTTGTAGTTTAGTAGCATAAAAAATATGATAGTAAATATAGCAATATATGAACTTAAGTCATAGTAGATAGAGAAGCCAATCCTTGAGCTCACCTAAGGAAGTAGGACATATAGGTATAGGGACAGTTGACGGCACCAAACCCAGACAGCAGAGCCATGAGTGTGACCCCTATGACCCCAACTCGACTAATTAGCTGCTCAATAGACAGGATACCTAAAGGGAAAAAGGCATTGTGTAACTGTACATGAAACTGTACTATTTTGAAGCAGTATTTAACAAAGGCAGCTGACAAAACCAACTTCAATCTTAGTCGTCACCACAGTAACATGCTAAACCGGTGTGGAGTCAAGAAACATAACAGCACAAAAAAAACATTATATTAAAGATTGTTGAACTTGATAAAAACAAAAACACCTCTCAGTTCATTGCCATATGGTGCTCTCTCAGAAGCTCCACCTCACACACTGGACACAAGGCTGGGATAGTATTGTGTGGTGCAGTTATGTGTTCCCATTTACAAAGACAGGGCTCTTTAGAAACACCAGATATATTTTCAGCATGCACACAGAATGGGCAGCTAGCGGCTAGTGAGTTGATATTAACTGAATTTGACAAAGTGTGTATTACAGGGTATCTTAGGATCACTGACTTTAACTCTCTGTCACTAAACTATCATTTAGTATGTTTTCTCACTGCAAAGATACAGGTTGCATATTACTGACCATGTTTTGGACTGAGGATGGGAAATGGGTCCCCTAACTTCCAGAAGAAGTACATGAAGGTAAACCACACAACACAGGCAAAAAGCAACTTCTGTCTTTGCACTACACAGAGAAAGGGGAAAAAGCATGATATACCAATTAACTCCATCATTAACAAAACATTTGGTATACTGTACTGTGTTTATTCATAAGACCTATATTTACTTACACAGACGTATGTTGCTGACAACAAAGTAGCCAATGTAGAAAGGCACCACAAAGATAAGAACCAGCAGTATCACATACAGATTAAACTTCCAGTGGAAATACCTAGAACTGTAATAGAAATTGATTATTAACATATATGAACTACTACTACTACTTTAGCACAAATAAAGGGTCTATACTAAGAAATAAAGTACTCACTTGCTGCTTAAGGCACCCAGAATCTCGAAGATTATGAGCTCAAACATAGTACACGAAAAAGCAAAGGTGACAGAGAAAACCACTTGGACAACGTACTGGCGCACCTGTTAACAAACATGAGGGGGTTAGTAATAATCCCAAATGCCAGTGGTATATTAACAATTACACTATATGTGCATTAACAAAATGCCACGATATACCTCATAGTCTTTGAAAAGCTGTCTCATAAAAAACAGCCACCCAAACCCAAAAAACAACACCTGCGTTCAGAGGAACAGAAACAACTGTCAACTTCTGACTAACAAACTACAAAGGTGCTTCATTCTTGAAATTAAACACATTAACAAGATACTGTAGCCTATCATGTAACGTTACCTGTGAGGTGAACATGATCACCGAGTCCACGAGAAACGACATGGTGGTCGGTGTAGTCTGTAGTAAACGACGAACTATAATCAACTGTAGGATACTGGCCATTCAATGCGCAAAATGGGTCTGATGTCAGTTCATACTGGCATAACCAAAGGATATGCCATAACATATAACATTTAGTATGTTTTTATTCAGGGCATTTTACAGTTCAAAACGTGTAGGCTACCGGTACTGCTGTCAATATCCATAAACAGTGCCACGTCATCAAAAAGCGCCCATAATATCTAGTTCCGTCTCGCGATATGACGTCTTCTATGCCGTTTTTGTTTTATTTAAAGAAATTATTCAACAACATAATGGCAGGTACATACTAAGTATATCATCTTTTAACAACGAAGCACATTAAGAAAACAATACTCAAAAAAAGAAGAAAGAAAAAGTATTATATATATATGAATATGATGTAATGTACAACATCTAGCAATATCTGCAACAATGTTGTATGTAGCAGCCACTACCACTACCATAATATCCCACATGGGGGCGACAAAGTACTGTAATATTTTGTTATATGTCTAAATTGCAGACGTTTGTGAAGTAGCCCACTAATTATTATCTTGCATATGTTGGGTATATTTAAATAGCACCCAACTACGTTGCTCACATCACGTTATGTTTTCACATTTGTGTCGGTAATATTACAAATTCATAAGAACCCCTGCTACAATAAAAGCTACAGCTAACTAGGAAGGATCGATAGAACAGAAGTGTAGGTAGGCTACCTAGGCTGTGGCAAGTGACGTAAATATGATACGGTACCTCGACAGTGAAATAAATGGTCGTTTACCCCTGAGAGGGCAATAGCCTAACATTTATGCATTAGGTTCATCTATTGGACATTAATTATTTAAGGATTTAAACATATTTGTACTTTTAGAGTTAACCATAGACAAGAATATAGTGTGAACAGTTGAACAACAATTTTTTAAATTGCTAAAGAGAATTGCAAGAAAGATAACATTCTGTTATATTATTATATATTATAATATATAATATATATATGCTATATAATAATAATATATATTATATATTATTATTTGTTCTAATATAACAAACTGCCTCTCCGGAAACCATCACCTTATCGTGGTGGAGAGGTTTGTGTGTCCCTATGATCCTGAGAGCTGTGTTGTCTGGCGCTTTGTGCTCCTGGTAGGGTCTCCCAAGGCAAAGTGGTCTCAGGGGAGGGGCCAGACAAAGAATGGTTCAGAAGAC
>JAODTR010004333.1:0-11117 GCA_025399935.1 Amblyopsis rosae | reverse complement strand
CCCCCCCCCCCCCCCCCCCCCCCCAAAATGATTTTTACAATGTAAAAACCAGTTTGCTGCAATTTTAATAAAATATTACATTAAGACAAATATGCCTACACTTTCTTTTTCATAACATTTCAATTATTGAAATAATAGGCTACCTAACCTAGGGAGACATTTGAAATGTGACATCTACTGACTCACAGGCAAGTGATTGTTATTTGCCTTTTATAGAATAATAAAACAATTCCTGCTGGGGTCCCAATTTTCCAAATTCTAAAAAGAATTTCCTTCCATTAACCTATAGTTAGGCCTACTTTGGTTAATAAAAAAAATGTAATTGATAAGGCATAAACAATATCTAGCTGTTACTCTTAATATCTTAATGTTAAAGCTTTAGAGACACATGTATTTCAATCTAATGTGTTAGTCTACACCAACCTGCACACATCGTGAGACTTCCACATTGGCTACAACAATAGCAGTTTAACAAACATCAGGATATCTCCATGTTGATGTCTGAAGCCAGTTTGTTATAACCTGACATGCCAGAGGAATTGTTGTCACAAGGCCATCTGGGGAGCCGTACTATGAAACTGTTTGTGAATGGCTGTACTTTCAAAAAATACTTGGCATCTGGTCAGCACCATGGTCGGCACACCTAAACCACGCCCATATAGCTATAAACACCACAAATTGGAAACCCTCGCCAGCATTGCTATAAACACAACGAAGATCGACGAGTTGAGGACGGTCTCTTAAGGCTAGGTTTGTCACGCTCGGAAGTAGATTACGTTCCTATAACCGCTTGCGCTACACGACGTGCGCCGCTACCTGGCTGTAGTGGAAAACAGTGATTATTCCTGCACCGGTTGCGCATAGCCATACGTTTCTGTTTTACGTAATATGTGCAGCGTGTGGACAGGATCTCCATTCATTACGGAAACCGTGGCACGCAACATGCAACTACCAGTAAAATTAGGATTCCGTGGTGTGGTGTGTGAGCGTGTAAACTGGTTAATATGCGTGAGTCTCACGGTCAAAGAGTGAGACTTGATATTGCTAATTCCAAAAAAAAAACTAGAAATACTTGGTTTTCATGGAATGGGTCCTTTAAGTTTGTAAAATATTTAGTTATAACACATCAGCATTTTGAGTTAGTGTGGCTGACCAGACTGTAGTAAAAGGTGGACATTGTGTTTGTGAAATTAATTATTGGTTTCTGAAAGAAGGTTTTATAGCCAGTCAGATTTGTCATGATCAATAATAGTCATTAGACAAAGGAAACCTTCTAATGGAAAAATGTACATTCTATCAAGAGAAATCAATTAGCATATCAATTATTTCCTCCATTTATTAACAGTTATTTGCTATGAAATCATATGTCATATAAAGCCACCATATAGTTTTTTCGTCTTCCACACAGAAATGGCCATCCCAGGGGCAAACACCTACAGTAGCCTACATCTGCATGCTACATTTTAGTGGTGGAAATCAGCAGGCACGTTTGGACGGAATGCCAAAGTAGAGAGCATTATTATTGATTATAAATATATATATAATTGTTATTGTTATTTGCAGTATCTGTGCTGGTGTGGATATTAGCTGTCAAACTCTATCAGGTGCAACAAAGCTGACATTGGAGAGTGAAGATGATGTCATAAAAAGTCTGTACCAGTCCTGAGAAGAGGTTTAACAAGCCACACATCCAAAACACCTACAGTAAATGACTGGACAGGGGCTTCTACTGCTAAGAGCTTCAGTGCAGTTATACATTCCTTTACGTTCTTCAGGAATGGGGATCGCTATGATAGTGGATGGTTTCTGGACCACAAGCAAGGATATGGAGTGAAGCACTTTGAAGATGGATCTTTATGAGGGGAAATCAATACTATGATTCTTCTTGTGTTCAGCACAAATGAGAATTCTTCTCCTTTGTATCAGCACTTGTTAAAGTTGGGGTCAGCGATTGCAAGCTAATACATCTTTTGTCAAATTCAAAATCTCACAACACAAGCTGCAAATAGAAACACCAACAAAGTAGTGCAGATTGCACCACACAGCACTATCCCAGCCTTTGCAATGTGGGGGCGGAACATCTGAGGGAGCACCCTATGGCATTGAAGGAAGAGGTGATTTGTTTTTATCAAGTTCTAATATCAACAAGCTTTCCCCAGAATGACCTTTAACCACTTAAATGTTATGCTCCATGTAATGTTATTTGATTAACAGTGATTGGGGCAGTTATTAACATGTTTTTCTCAACAACAAAAAAGCACTATTGCTTGGCTCACTGCAATATTA
Source organism: Amblyopsis rosae (assembly GCA_025399935.1). Classification (NCBI taxonomy): domain Eukaryota; kingdom Metazoa; phylum Chordata; class Actinopteri; order Percopsiformes; family Amblyopsidae; genus Amblyopsis; species Amblyopsis rosae. The sequence continues at coordinate 8,831 of JAODTR010004333.1, read as the reverse complement.
TTATGTATTGTTTATCCCTGAGATAAGGACATAAATATTATATTATTTATAGTCACAGAAAAAATACTGTAATCAATTTGCATTCCCATAATAGGCCACTTGGAGGTGCTACTGTATTTCTCTTTTCAGTCAAATTGTTAGGATGCAGGAGTCCAATAGTTTTACCTCTTGAAAAGATACATATCAAGTTTTTACCGGAATTACAGAATTACTCAGTAAAGATGGGGCCAATATACTTCTTGCACCAATGGTCTTGCTATATAGTGGTCTTAACACATCCACATAGTAGTAAATCAAAACCTGAACTTGAACCAGCTTATCAGCTTCAAGACTCATGGATCCGGATGTGTCAGGGATGCATAGGGGCTAAGGAAGGCAGGAGGGCAGAGGATAGAGTGCAAGATGCAGGTTATTGATCCAGCAGCAGAAGCTTCTGACAGCTGCTGCTGGTCTAAGCTGGTGCATGCTTTACTCTGCACAGTCTCAAACAGCCAGGCAGAGAGGAAAATGCGTAAGCACATTAAACCCATAGATTTCCTGCACATGCACTCTGATACACCTTCCACCAAAACCCCCTTATCTGTGCCACATGAAAAGCCTATTTATTATTATTATTATTGATAGTTATATAGATTTAATGAATGCAGCATAAAAACATTCTAATCAGATGTTTTTGAATGATGTAAATCTTCAGACACTTTAAAAGGAATGTACAGTACAGCAGATACAAGTATAAAGGAGTAGGTAGGGATTGGGTGTCTTGCTCAAGGATGTAACCAATACACTACATACATAGGTTACACAGACATATTTACATAAACATTATACATTTAGCTGTGTTTGGTACTAGCATTACCTGTCGTATACAAACCTGTAATATGTTTATTACATGTTATCTCATATAGTATTGCATTTGTAAATTCCGAACATATCAGATATGGGGCTATGTATATTCCTGCCTGTCAAATGTTCAATACTATAGTATATACTGTATATCTCAACCAAATGTTTTACATACTGTACATATTTTTATTTGCCTATTTACAATGTAAGATGTCCTTGAGTGTTTTGAAAAGCGTTATGAAATATATTGTATTATTATTATTATTATTATTATTATTATTATTATTATTAATAAGTTCTAAAACATTTTCATTATACATTCTTATAGTATACATATTTCTCATATCGACAGTCTTGACTTAAATAAGCATACAATTATCAGTTGAGTTTAGGGTTGTTTTTTATATTTTGATACTACTTAATATATTAAATGTACACTGCTCAGTATTGTTCTAGTGTTCTAGTGTGGGGTCATGCAACTAAGACGTTGTTGAAATGCAGGTTTTAACCAAGTGGAATTTCAGACACACGTACAGTAGGACTATTGTAGTGGTCCACCCCTCTGTGCGCATTGCAAGCTACAGTATCTATCACTACTTATATGGGTCACATGTCATCATTCTTTTAAACCACCCTCTTACTCACAGTTGGTTAATATGAGAGAAATGCCATTTTTCATTTGCAAACAAGTCCATTGTTCGAAGTGCCTCGTCCTTCAGATAACCTAGCTAAAACATTCAAGGTTGTGATCAGAATGAATCATCCGTAGGCTTTTGTTACAGGAATAATACAGGAGTAAACAGCTAAAATCTCATCTAAAATCTCTCTCCCACTCTCATTCTCTCACCACTGGCCTAGATTTCCCCCTAGCCCATTCTATGCCTGTGCCTTAGCCCTAGGCTCGTCGATGCGATCCGAATTAGATATTCTAATGGACATGTCACCTCTTTGAAGTGCTTGGGCTTGAAGAGCTTTGAGTCTGGCGCTCCCTTGGATATGCCAGGCAAAGTCTGTGCATTGATCCCTATGAATTTGTTTGACTTTGACAGCCTCCTTCAACCCCCCTCCCCACCCGAACTTACCACCTCCTGTTTTCTCATTCATTCCCTTTCTAGTTCTCGCTCTCTCTCTTTCTGTCTCCCTACCCTATCTCTGGAATTCTCTAATTTTCTTCTCCTTGATTTTGCACATACGCAAGTGTATGTGAAGTTTCTTACGACACAGTCCTTTGTGCAAATGGATAAGATACTGTTCTGACAATAGTGTGCTTATAAACCATGGTTGTAAGTGTTTTACATTTTGGAGTATGATGGATTATTGTATTTTCCTATTAAAGGTGCTGTGTGGATCATCATTTGTTTTTGTAACAAAGCTTTCTATGATGATATAAAAAAAGTGCATTGAAAATCATACAAAAATGATTAAACCTACTACTTTTTATGGAAGCCTTTACATTTGAGCGTTTATTATAATATGGTGGCTAGGTGCAGAAAAGTGACATTAAGGTAACTTGACATGGTTTCCCTCACAAGGAAGTGATTGGTTCATCAAAGAGAATTAGATTTAGCTAAATTATGTGAACTGGGACATTGACTGTAGCTTTGATAAATTGATTACCTTGTTCAATGTCTTAGCTCCAACCTTTTAGTAGATGTCACTTGCCACTACAATTCTCCATACCATATCTAGTCCAATATGTTTTTAGACAGTATTATGCAAGTGGGGAAAAAAGAGATGAAGTTCAATCCACATCATTTGTCCATCTGGTGATGGTGACATTGCATGCATATTAAGAATATCCTGATTATGAAAGCTCCGCCTCCGCGATTTGCAGTCTGGGAACTCTTAAAAATTGTGACAAGTCTTCCTTTGGCATAAAGGCAAGCAAGGACTGGCTTAAGTCCTGGACTAAGTGTGAGGAGGACCAATCAAATCTTAATGGGTCATATTGCTGACCAGGCCCTGGTCCTGGTCACCTACCACTAACTGGCAGTTGCAGTGGCGCGTTATGAGGTGGGTGTGTGGAGTGGGACGGTTGTTTGCTGTCTGGCCCCCATGTGGACAGGCTGTCACCATGTGCGTTGGAAGGGTGTTCATGCTGCCACTGGGGGCACCCCACGGCTGTGACCCTTAACCTGACCCTACCTCACTTATTGATGTCTGCAGATGCGCCTGCCTGCATGACAATGGCCTTCGCTATGGGTGTTCCTTACACTGCCTGTATATAAATCACACTGGGGAGAAGGAGCGGGGGATAGCGCTTCTCTGTGTGTGTGTGTGTGTGTGTGTGTTGAGGCATTGTGAGGTGCTGTGGGGCTCCACACTGCATTATTGATGTTCCTCAGGGACTGATGAAAGTGTGCCGGGTGCTTCAGTGAGGATGGAATGGGGGGGGGGGGGGGTGTTGACTGCAGACGACATATCCTGCTGCTCTGAGCACATTCCATACACATCCTCGCCTCCTAGAGACGGCCTTGGGTTTCTATAGAAGCAGGTTATGTGGTGCAGGGACACACAGCAGGCAGCAGGAGGCACTCCATGTCCCGGGAGAGCAGCTAGCAGTCTGGCCTGAGCCTGGACGAGGCTCCGCCCCTTCGTAGAGTCATGAGGAGAGGGCCTGACAGTGGACCTGACAGACAGGGTGTAAATCGCCCAGATTAGGCATCCGGCAGCCATGGCATCTGTTGGCGCTTTACGGTAATGCCTGCTGTCAGCATAGAGCACTGTTCCGCCCCCCTCATTCCTCCTGCTCCAACACACACGCACACTTTATTGATCCCCCTCTCATTTCCGGCCTGGATATTTTACAGCCTCCTCCTCCACATCATCATTGCCTGTTATGACTCCTCATACTCGCTGCACCTGTGCCGTCTGTCTCGATAAGTACTGACAGCAATGATGGTGATGTTGAATGGAGCTAGCTGAAATGCACAGTAGCATAAAGGTTGTAGCCTTTATTAACACTAGTGCATACAGCCACAATGACTAATATAGATTACTGGACTGTATTGTGTGTTGGCCCTAATAAGTGTATGTGCACACAGCTCTGAGCCTGACTCCACCCACTACAACTTATAAATACGTCAAGGAGCGGAGTGAGGAGAGGAGCTCATTAACATTGTCATTTGAATTTGAAGGGTACCGTTGATAACCAGCCAGGTCCTGGGGTGATTTTTAACAGATATGACGTGTAGATCCGCTTTGTTAAGCTCTTAGAATATTAGCGCTTTGTTGGTGCTTATGCTTCTAGCAATTATTTCCAGAAAGTTTATTGTGTATTAACTACATAGATAATGTAGACTACCAATAGTTTCCAAATGAATCAGTCTATGCACAGTAGGAGGCAACACATCCCAATGCAGCGCGGCCAGAAAACTGAATATGGTCTGGGTATAGCAGGCTAACTTTATGGCACCCCAGAATCTCAAATATTTGCCGTTCTTTGGGTCTACAGTAGCCTACAGTATAATGTACAGTAACAAATGATTGGTTATCAGTGATGGTAAAGATGGAGTTCAATCTTTTTCAAATGGACGAAAAACATTTGTTTTATTTTTCAAAAACACCACATCCATCAAATCCCAGAGTTCATATTGCACTCATACACAAAATAACTAGTGAAAGTTCCCACAAACCATGCTTGTTAAATTGGCACACCCTACAGATACAAAATAATACCAGTAATGCATTCCAGTTTTGTTTTCCACAAATGCCTGTGAAATTTGTTTTATGATTAACTTTAATTGTAAATACTAATACATATCTTCAGGCATATTTTCACACTATGTACAAGCCCTGTCTTTATTTATATTTTCTTCTTGTGATTTTACTGTATGTGCAATGTAGCATGACATGATAGCTTCATACCAGGACATGACATGACCCTAACAGTTTTGTTAGCAGAATAGCAGGCGTGTATGCTAATACTGCCACTATGATCTATGCATGAAGTGGGACCTCAGTGGCCTTGAAGATGGCTCAGAAAACTCCCAACAGTTGTTGTATGCTAATCATGCTAACCTTGAAGCCAGGGAGACAGCAGTAAGAGAAAGAACGAGAAATTGCTGCCTTCCTTGCTATAACATTGTGACCTGTTTTGCTGGGTTTCCAGCTCCAACTCAAGGTTTTGATAATGAGCATGTGCCTGTATTATGAGAATTTGCTTTTAGTAGGTAAAAAGAAATGTTTGGAATGTTGTGTTTTCTACCCAGAGGCCTGGGGAGAAAGTGAATAGTCATGATTAGTCATTGAAAAATGTTTTTTTATGACAGGTGGCGCATCAAAAATGGTAGGCACATAAGGCACTGATGTCTTGGAGGTCTTCCAGGAGACTCCATTTTGTATGAGAGTGCACCTGCAGACAGAGGGAGGGAGGGACAATTACAGGTGACACAAAAAACCATTGACAAACAAAAAATTGCCTACTGAGGAAAAAATGCTGGTAGGTTTCAGATATTGATTAATCAAATCAACTTATAAAGAAAACGTACACCAACTCTAAATATATTTACCTATTATTTGATAGGTAAAGACCACCCAAACCCTAACTCTCTTTAAAACAATATTTACCATATCCATTGCAACAATGTTATTGACTGTACAATCCCACACTAATAAAAGTCAGTGAAGTGAGCTCTATGGCCAATATCTCCATATTTGGAAGAAGAGGATAACTACCACGTAGACAGTGTCATTGTTGTTCTACAGTCACTTGCTGCTAAACTACGACATTTTTAGAGAAATCAGAACAGCAACAACTACTCTATGTCAATAAATGACAGTTGCGTTTTTTGGAATATTATTGGCGAATGCATACATTTTTTTGTTAAAAGTAAATGTGCTTTTATTGTCACATACATGTAGCGAAATTCATCTTCTGCATTTAATCCATCCTTAAAGGGAGCAGTGGGCACCCGGTGGTGTCACTAAAGCAGCACTATGTAACTTTTACCTTAATGCAACAGCTTCAAATCATTTTGATGGTATTCTTTGACAGGTAATAGGGATAATAGTATCTCTGTCATTGCCCTTCTGCACCCAAGAAGCTATATATTGCACTATGCAACTTTGGTGTCATTGCTGGACACCTCTCACAACACGAGAACAGTGTAATGCTTTATGGCAACACTGCACACACTACCAGCTATGAGTGGTCAACTAGAAGAAGCTTGCTCGCAGCTACATCAAGCTGACATCATAGCAGAGGCGAAGAGACTGAATAAGACAACATGGAAGGTGAAAAGTAACCTGACATGCCAGTGGAATTGTTGTCACAAGTCCAACTGGGGAGCCGTACATTGAAACTGTTTGTGAATAGCTGTACTTTCAAAAAATACTTTGCATCTGGTCGGCATCATGGTCGGCACACCTAAACCACACCCGCATAGTTATAAACACAATTCTGATTGGAAAACCACATCCTTATAGCTATTAACACGATGTTGATTGGAAAATCACGCCTGTATATCTATAAACACGATGCTGATTGGAAAGTTCAGTTGCTACTCGGACACATTCAAAATGATCCCGAGGCTTTCCAGACTAATTATCATGATGATCTTAAACTGAAGCTTGCGAGATCAGGATGGTTTCGCGGGGCTAATTGAAAAGACCTTACTCAATAAATCACTGACTGGCTTTTACTAATGGAGTAGACTAATGCAGGCTGTTGCAAATGTATTATTCTTAAAGTTAGCTGTAGATTAATGATCTGTCTCACAGCAAACAATAACTGGAAAAGAACGATAATCCCAACAGTGTACATCCCTGCCAGGCATTTTCACGTCCTTTTTGATGGTCAGAGAGCGTATGAACTAGCAAAATCACATAGCGACCTGCACGAGCATTTTTTATTTTTCTAACCTACAATGACGGACAGAGGTGAAGACATTGATTTGGTTGCAGATAATTACAAAGCCATTTTAAAAACGGAATTTTCAAGAGAAGCTGGACATCGTGAGAAAAGGTCAGCCAACGAAGCTAGCAAGGCAGTCCCAGCCGGGAAAAAGGTTTTGTCCGCCACTATCAAACCAGTCCCGGTAATTAGCAGCCCTTGGCTTGGTTCACTCACAGCATTCGAGAAACAAATTGTATCGCTGGGAATGTGCCTATTATTTGCAACTGATGAACTTGTTTGGAGCCACACATGCTTTGTCATCTTGAGTTGTCTAACCAAGGCAGCAGAGAGACATGAAAGCACGGCCGTACCGGTGTTACGCCTAATTCTGTGTCCTGCCGGATTCAGTGACCCTTTCGAAACGAAGTGTGTTAAATAAAGCAGAAAAAGCATGAAAGAGTTCGATAGCTCTATAAATAATATTTAGAAATATCTAGACATCAATTAACCTTAAAAGGATGAGGCTGGTGTAGATAAAGTAGATAACTATTCACTTTTTATTCAGAAATCGCTAAAATCACAAGCTTTTTGCAGAGCAAACCACCATCGATAGCTAGCTAACCTTTTAGTAACCCTTTCCTGAACTAAAACAGAGACAAAAAACTGCACGAGAAATCACACACTCACACAGACTAATAGATTGTACACTATTTTAGGTGGCGCATGCGCACTTTCGAAAGGGTCACTGAATTCGGCAGGACACAGAATTAGGCGTAACACCAGTACACATAAGCAAAGGTACTTTTGAAAACATTTGGGGAAACCCGAATGGGTCTACTACCGTACAGTTCAATGAAGTATGCAGAGAAACGAAATTCTATAACAAAAAGACAAAGAACAATAAGGTAATATTTAAAAGACTGACAGATTGTGTCATATCATTCTTGCTACATAAGATGCCAGCTGTCTGATGCAGCACCCAGTAAAATGTATATATGTATGTATAATATAATATAAATAATTATGGTTTCTGTAACTGTGGCATCATAAAAATAATATTTAGGTGTGGGTTTAAATACACAGGTGTTAAATACATGACCTGCCACTGCATTATATTGTGGGGTATTTATTAACTGCACCTGCCTCTGTTGTCCCAATCGCTACTATAGCCTACTGTAGACCTAGCCTGTGAAATTAAGCAGGGTTAATGTTATATGGTTAAAAGGTTATACAAAAAATAAGTTGTTGTGAATGTTGCTGCTATAAATGTATAAATGATGGTTTAGCCTTGGATTCTACCTGCATTCTGTAATAATAGTACTCACTTAGCCTAGCTACCACTGCAAGAGTTTGCTGTGTCTGCACCTACTGCTGTTTATCTCACCGCTCCGGTCTCCAATGCTAACTTACATGAACATCCGAAAATCCGAAAGCATCCGAGTTTTGCAGAGTTGGAGGCAGCACAAAATTTAACAGAGGCTCTATGCAGGAAAAAATATGATAAACAGTGCTAAAAGAAAAAGCCATGTATATGCCTTGATTGGCTACTTCAAGCTCCTTTAGGCCTGTATAACACACAGCAAAAATACAATTCGTAGCGATCCTTAAAAAACATACTTTTACTTACTGTAGCCAGATTCGGATGAGTTACCCTCCATGAACAAAGAAACTATGTGACAATAAAGTAGTCTACTGCCAAATATTAAATTGGGACAATATTCGGCTCACCATTGTCGTGAATGTGTGTTTTGACGTTGCTGCGTGTAGGCAGAACAGATCCTCCTGGGCCTATGACCTAAACAAGCAGCCACTCAGATTGTTTTTCTCTGGTGACGAAATGTTTCGCGGTGTTAGCATTTTCTTTAAATAAACAAAACACCTCTTAATGTCGGATTAAAATGCATTGTAACTTGCGTTACTGAGATTGCAACGGGTATAATATAATATTATTTTTATTTTATATACACTGTAAGAATAAAGTGAACATTTTTTGATACCATATTTACGATAGACCCTGCAACTCAGTGTTGTAGTCGAGACCGACTAATCCGAGACCAAGTCTTCACTGAAACCAGAGTGTTCCGAGACCGAGACAAGACCAAGACTTTGAGGAGTCGAGACCGAGTCAAGACCAAGACCAAGGCAGAGCGAG
>JAODTR010004331.1:0-12131 GCA_025399935.1 Amblyopsis rosae | reverse complement strand
AAATAAAGTGAAATGAAATACATTTCAGGAATACCAAAACATTAGTGCAACCTCAAGTTTAGCAGTCCCAACCAAATAATCTTACAGTAAAATGTGTGCAAAACACCCACCAAAGCAGATGCATGACCTCCTCCCCTCTCCTTCTCTCATGTTAGGCTGTTTTTGGATAGTTCAGTTATACCAGTACTGTAGAATCAGACCTCTATGACAACACACAAGTAATATAGCCTACAAATTAACGTTTGACAACAGAATCTTATCAGATCGATTAGATTGTAGAGCAATGGGGCAGCAAGGGTAAAACATTTTGGTTTATGCGCGAAAGGAAGCGTCCGCTAGCGGAGCTACATGCATGTTTGCACATGTTGTACAATTGGCACAATTGGCTCCGCTATTTTTCTCCGCTTCAATGGATCCCTGTTCGCGTGTAGCGTTTGTACCAATGCATGTCACGCGCTGCATCTAGCAGAGTGCTAACGCTAACAACGCTAACGCTGCTGCTCGCCTGGCATTTACCGCATCACAGGCTATAAATCGGGTCAAAATAATCTGATACAGACATCAGTGGATGTATTATGGTAGGTACACACACACACCATGACACACATTTGTCTTTTTCTTTTGGTCTCAGGATTACTGGGCGCGTTCGCAGCTCATTGCTGCCTCTCATAGTCCATTAATGGCACTATTTTTTCAGATCGGAGCATAGTTATAGGTATATTGTTTTTAGCAAATCGATGTATTTACGTAACCGGTGACGTCGGTTACGTCGACTAATCGTACCAGCACTAAGCCATTTTGTTTAATTGTGCCTTACTTGCCTAATGTTTATATTTTTTTTCTTTGGGTTTATTTTATTAAGTTGTTACAGAATGACATTACTGGAATGAGAAAGTAAATGTAATTTCAATGCAAGAAATCTGCTTTGAGTATTTTTGTAGCCTGGTTTGAAAATACATGCAGAAAAAGGTATATATTTCATGTCAGCTGTAGTAATAAAAAAAAATCTGTAGATATTTGGTATCGGCAAATATTCCCCACAAAAAATAAATCGGTATCAAAATTCCCATATCGGTCGGGCTCTACCACAGTGCTTTACTTTTTCCACATTTTGTTATGTTACAGCCTTATTCCAATGTTGATGGCCTACGCCCTTGCACTCAGGGTGTGTACAAAGAAGGCTAAGGTTATTTTTAGTAGTTATTTGAGGCATCTTTAATCAAATATGGCATATACCAGTTCATATAGCGTCTAACCGGAAGCGGTAAGAACCGTTTTAAGGAATGCGGAAATAAATATGGAGGTAAATTTGGTTTTATATTCTCACATTCAACATTCTTCAGACATTCATCAGACATTCAACAGACATTTGCCAATAGCCATTTAGTTTAGAAAATCAATAACCTTTTCATTGATTGACATAGACAAACCAAAACGGTTGTAATTAATTCTCCACGTCTGGCCTATTTTTACAACCTTTGGTTTTACTATAAGGTGTGTATATATATATATATATATATATATATATAATATGTATGATTATAAATAACTTCTTAAAATATGCAATAATTCAATACATATGTAGTACTATTTCCATAAAATATGTAATAACGCAATTAATCTACGGTTGTGAAGATCAATAACTTTTTCATTGTTATTGATCAATGATCATGGAAAAGTTATTGATCTTCACAATTGCGTTTTTACCAATTTTATGGAAATAGTACTAGATAGGTATTGAATTATTGCATAATTTAAGAAGTTATATTGCATTCTATACATACCTTATAGTAAATCCAAAGGTTGTAAAAGTAGGCCAGACATGTGGAGAATGATTACAACTGTTTTGGTTTGTCTATGTCAATCAATGAAAAAGTTATTGATCTTCACAGCCTAGACTAATTGCGTTATTACCTATTTTCGGGAATAGTACTAGATACATATTGATTTATTGCATATTTTAAGATGTTATGTTAAATCCTATACATATCTTATAATAAAACCAAAGGTTGTAAAAGTAGGCCAGGCATGTGGGGAATTAATTACATCTGTTTTGGTTTGGCAATGTCAATCACTGAAAATGTTATTTATCTTCACAACCGTAGACTAATTTCGCTATTACCTATTTTCATAATCGTGCTAGATACATATTGATTTATTGAATATTTTAAGATGTTATATTAAATTCTGTATATACCTTATAGTAAAATCAAAGGTTGTAAACGTAGGTTAGGCATGTGGGGAATAAATTACAAGTGTTTAGGTTTGTCTATGCCAATCAGTGAAAAAGTTATTGATCTTCACAACCGTAGACTAATTGCGTTATTACCTTTTTTCAGAAATAGTACTAGACACGTATTGAATTTTTGCATATTTTAAGAAGTTATATAAAATCCTATGTACCTTATAGTAAAACCAAAGGTTGTAAAAGTACGCCAGGCATGTGGAGAATTAATTACAACTTTTTTTGGTTTGTCTATGTCAATCAATGAAAAAGTTATAGATTTTTTTTAAACTAAATGGCTATTGGCGAATGTCTGTTTAATATCTGTTGAATGTCTGTTGAATGTTGAATGTGTGAATATAAAACCAACTTTACCTCCATGAAATAAGTTGCGCATAACCCCTATTAACCACAACAATCGCCTAAATAAAATAATGTAACACCTGACCTCTGACGTTAAAGGATCTTTCGACTCCACATACACAGACTTCAGCAGCGACAGAAGACGCTCGTCTTTCTGATGGATTGTTTCTGTTACCTCTGCTGCTGAAAGACAGAAGTACGGTATGGTAAAAAAAATTATTAGCCTACATGGTACTGTACTGTGCCCAATGTGTTGCAGAACCAACCTAAGATAGTTTGACCCCCAAAGTATAACACGTTCATAGAATCTTCATCAGAATCTCACCTTCAGGATTACTGAGATGAAGTGGAACATTGAGTGCATGGCGTGGTGCTGGTTTGGGTTTTTCCTTAGAAATTTCTCGTTGGACCCGGTTTTCTATGTTAATATTTCTAAACATGCGCGTTACGCGTGCCCCCATCTTTGTCATGTTAGTTTAGTTCAAGCTACGGTGTGCAAAATGGTTCAGTCTGTACTGCAGGAAGTTTATAACAGCGACACAACGCGTTGAAAATGTGTTATTGCAGCATCATAAGGCCAGTAGATGGAAGCATTTCGTTAACCTAGCAGGCTCAACGAGTTCCCAGGCGTTAATGTATTAATTAATTCACATATTTAATAATAGCAGGCATATATTTGACTTCTCAATAGAGAGAAAGTGGAAAGGAAATTCATGTGAAAAATTTTCTGTAACAAGACAATTAATTTTATAAGTAGTCTAATCTCACCCACAGGTTTATTTGATTAAATTCACACCATCAACATGCTGAATATTTGTAATATTTCAGTTTTATGAGAGGATTATATGATTATCATTAACATACATTTTTCAGATTTCTCTTGTTTTACAAGGTGTGAAAATGCTATCCCATATATCATTGAAATTATAAGCAAATTATTGCAATGACCAGTCTCATGTATTCTAACTTGATGAATCCATGTTTTACTAAACATTGTGAGACCAGTAAGCAAGCATGCTGTGAAAAAGAGGGTTTATTTGATTGGAGACAATACAGTGATGACCTGATGTATAGTTGTGATGACTTACAGGTTCAGCAGATGCGTGGTACAGTACAGACATTACTACTCTCTTGCCAAAAAATGTGAATCACTCAGTGCACATACATATTCAGCATTCAGACATACAGTACATGTACATTCCAGTTTGTGTGCTGTTCTCTGAAAAGAATATAGCTTCATCCTTGCCATCAAACCAATGGAAAAAAGACATGTAATAGTCAAACCTGTAAAAACAAATTTTTTCCATTTTGAGTTCACTGCGCTGCTCTGTATACACAATTAGCTGGCCCTGTGACCTATAAAATGAATTTCAGAAAAAATAAATACCTACTGTGTAATACACATGTATAGGGTATCAGTAATTTCTGAATTATACACTATAACTATACTATACACCACACACAATGCACAGCTATGTGTGAATTATTTGTAATTAGAAAGGTTAAAAAAAATGTACACCACAAAAAATATATCTGGTTTTCTCATATATATATACATGTATATGTATTTTAAGAACTGTAGACGTGAAATCTCAAGTACAGACGGAGACAGCTGCATTTTAGTGGCTAACCTTGAGCTCTTTGAAGCAGAACCTTTCATATCATACACAACAGACAGACAGACTCAATTCTGTAGCTCCACAGAAGCTTATTTGTCAGAGATGGTGTGCTTTCATATTGGTATGTTATTCATTCCTATGTGGAATACATTTTGTCCTCAACACCCATTAGGTGGCAATGGCTCAGACTGAGGGTGCAATCCAGCCATCGGTGACAATCTTTCATTGCACGCAGATGATATCAACACTGCTTGTGCGAGCAGGACGAATATAGATACAGTAAAATGAAGCTGTCGATAAGCAGAATGGCATAGAAACACCTTTGGGCTTGCAGACTCCGGCCCCTCTGAAAGCGCGTTAGCAACACAGCTAGTAGCAGGAAGAATGTCGCTATGTTCAAGATGAGGAACAGTCGTATGTACGAGGCTGTGCTGGAGAGCCCCTCGCTCCCAGTGGTGGCTACCATATGAACCTCCTTAAACTTCCGTCCCCTAATGAAGCCCGCTTTCCTGTTTCTACGGCTGTCTGCGTAATCCACGAATGCCCGAGAATCTCCGTCGCCTTCTTCCAGAGTATCCTCGTACACGTGCTTCGTAGTCCTCTGTCGCTGCCTCTTCTCCACCACCTCCACCTGTGCAAATATGTCAGGGAAGCTATCGGAGAGCTGCTTCCCGAGGTCCACCTTCTTCCCCCATCTGCCCTGGCCCTGCTTCTTCGACATGGCAAACAAGCTCTCGATCAGCTCCCCCTTCTTTGTCTTGTCCGAGAACTGCAGGAGGCGCTCTGCCGTCTTGCGGAAGCTGGCGGTGTTGAGCGCCCGTCCCAGGACGTGCCTTTCGATCTGCTGGAAGACGAGCTTGGCATGCTGGAGGTTGTCCTCCACCACGTTGACGTACTCCTCTACCTCAGCGGGCGAGCTGTCCGCGCCGCTGGCCGCCCTCTCGAATACTACCTTCTTGTGTCCCTCCAACACCATGGCGAACAGCGGCTTGCTGGCGGGCTCTCCGGTCAGCAGGTAGACTGTGTAGGCGTGCGAGCCGGTGACCAGGTGAATATCCACCCTCTCTGCGTCGCTGCGCAGGCTGACGCTGCGGATGTCCACCCCCGGGCCGAAGAAGACATAGGCCACCCTGGTGCGAGACCGCCTCAGCGGAGTGGTCACGTTGACGTAGTTGGAGCCGTTGTACGGGTACCCTCTAGGGTAATTCCAGTACCCCGCCACCCCCTTGCCGCTGTAGCCCGTGTCGTCCCTCCACAATATCTTGTAGGTGTCCTCACCGTGTCGCACCGACGCACCACACACGCCCCCGGCGCCCTGCGTGTCCTGGAAGGGCAGCTCGGTGTTGTGGAAGAAGGCGCTCATGGCCGACGTGGGGCTGTCTGTGTGCAGCTGCACGTGGTCCACCACCAGCAGAAGCTGGGGCTGTAGGAGGAGGAGGCTCCTCTGGAAGCTGCCGATCTTCAGGTCGGGGCTGTAGGCCGCCTGGGCCTCCCCGCGGACAAACACCATGCCCTGCCTCTCCAAGGCCGCCTCCACGCTGCCCCGGGCGTCCGCTGCCGGCCCCACCTTGTACTTGAGCCACTTGGAGTCGCAAGCCTCCGTCACCTGGCCCGCCCATGGCCGGAAGCAGCTGGCCGTTGCCGCCGCCGCAGGGCCAAACAGCACACCGTTGTTCAGGAAGGTGTACTTGGGGCCATACAGGGCCTCTGTGATGAACGGCACGCCGTTGGGGGCGAAGGTGAACGTGTTCTGGTCCGGGTGCTCGTGCCCGGCGTTGAAGTTCCTCCAGCCTTTGATCCAGTCCTTGTACTTGCGCTGGTGCACGATGTCAAAGATGCCGCGGCCGCCCAGCTTGCCCGCCTTGAAGGAGAGGAAGGTGCGGTTCGTGTCGGCAGGCAAAGCACTGCCGTACGTGACCACTCCCCAGTCCTCAAAATAGTGCAGCTGCGGTGTTTGGAAATCTGGGGGAGGCTTCGCCATAAGGCCTGCGTCATACCTGCGAAATTAATCTACATATTAATGACAATAATAACACAAATAACTTTTATTGTATTTAGGAGGTTTAGGAGAGACATCAAAAACAAATATACTTCCTAGCTACCTATTGTCAAGAGACAATCCCCAGCAAGCCATTTCATGGAGGCACTCCAGGGTGAGATGAACTCACCAGATGAACTCTGTGTGAAGTGTACACCATCGCTGTCCTTTGCCTGCCTGGCCGGCTCCCTCCACCACTCTATTGTCGTGAATCACCTCTGCCAGCCAGTTGCCACTGCCGTTACGCATCACGTAGCGGTCCAGGAAGACCAACTGGCTCTCTGGTCCATAGAACCAGTTGTAGTTGGAATCTGCGATGGCTACAGTCCTCTGGAACCCTGGGGCACACAGAAGGTACACTAAGTAATCCATGCTGATTCTTTTACAGTTTAAGACAGAATAGCAACCATTATTATATTATAAATGTATGTTAGATGGTTTGACAGCTAACAAGCTAAAGCATGTGGAAATCATTGCATGAACGATATAGGTACAACATTTTTAGATGATTTAAATCCTATGCAACATGTAATACAATGTTCCTTTCTATAAGAACATATATGGAAGACCCCTTATTAATTTAATCTAAAAATAAAATGTTAGTCTGAAAGCCAGTTAGTTAAGCTTCCAGACGTTAGACACTCAGCTCTTATAACATCTTTAGGTTTCAACACATACTGTAAATATGAGAAAAAATAACATCTAAACCACAAGCCAAACATGAAATAAACAAATGCTCTACTATTGCCTTATCTTTTGCCATAATTGTTTAAAATAAATGTAATATAATGCCAAATGGCAGTAATCCAGCAAATCCAGGTTCATACTGTGTAGTGAGGGACCAACAAGGGGCATGTCATCTAGCTTCAACAAAACAAGCTAGCACTGTGGCTCTGATGTAGTGAGAGGTGCTTTCTAAATGCTGCTGCCTGGTCACAATGCAGAAGCTATCTGC
Organism: Amblyopsis rosae; assembly: GCA_025399935.1. Taxonomy (NCBI): domain Eukaryota; kingdom Metazoa; phylum Chordata; class Actinopteri; order Percopsiformes; family Amblyopsidae; genus Amblyopsis; species Amblyopsis rosae. The sequence goes on along the minus strand of JAODTR010004331.1, from coordinate 4,932 downwards.
AGTGAGCTGTGAAATGTCCAAGTCTGACTTGTGGTCCACCCCCCACCTCCCAAAATACTGCCCCCACAATGATCTTCAGACAAAACGTCCAATCTCAGACAGTTTAGGAATGATCCAAGGTGGTCTAATTATCTAAGCATAGTTTTAAGTGTTCAAGAAGGTTATAATGACACGCATGCATACCTCTCACAGCAGTGCTTTCTCACTAATATGGCTGCCTGCCTATAAGGATATTTTCATGTCCAATCAAATACAAACAGAGTCATTCTGGCATACAGCATGTTAGGTAGCAAGCTTCCTAACATGATGCATGTAGCTAGCCAGATGAGTGCCATTCATACGGTAGCTACTGTGTACACGTTTATTTACTTTGTATGTATACAGTACTATTTAATATTAATGAAAGGTCAATCTAATATAAAGAGATTGTGTTGCTTTTCAAAAGATAATAGTGTTTTCCACAGTAAACAACATGATTTTTACCAGGGAGGATTGTCCTGTACAGGAAGGCAAAGTGTTTGAGAAGCCATGGGTGGTCAAAATGTCCAATGCCAAAGTGGCGCTGCACCAGGAACATGTACTGGAAAAGAGAGCGTGTGGTGTACGTTCCGTAGGCCACTCCCTCATACAGGGAGCCATCCGTCACGTCATGCAGGAGGACCATGGACTTCTCCATAATGGCTAGGACTTGCTTGGTCCACAGGTAGGCCTCCTGAAGATACCCTGGATCAGATGAGAGGATGTGAGTGATTAATCCACACACTTGACATTAAGATGTGAGCAATGCTAGCATAGCTGGTTTGAGTTGGTAAACAGTGCTGGTACCCAGGTTAACCTAAAAAGTAATGCTAATTGGCCATTTTTTAAAATTATTATTAAACCTTTTATTTTACCAGGAATAGACTCATTGAGATTTAAATCTATTTTTCAAGAGCGTCCTGGGTATAGACAGGTAACTGTTTCACATCAAAAACACAATAACAAAACAACAATAATACATATAAAACATGTAATTAATAAAACATCAGATTCCAAAAACAAATGCAGACTAAAACCAACTACAGGTAAAATAATCAGTAACCACAGAGTTTATAAGTGACTTAAAATGACCAAGAGTGACAAGATATCCCATTTTTAAATTCCTTTGCAAGGCATTCCAAGATGAAGGGGCAGAGTATTTAAAGGCCCTTTTGCCTAACTCTGTTTGAGCAATCGATACTGTTAGCTGAAGTAAGTCCTGTGAACGCAGGGAATACCCACTGTTTTTTAAAAGAATGAAAACACACAAATGTCAAAATACCAAGCAGTGCCCTGTAGATTAAGATATACCAATGGCTGAGCCTACGTGTCGTCAAGGAAGGCCAGCCAACTGTCATAAAATACAGTGAGAGCTTTACAATTTAAAATTAATCTTAAAGCTCCATGATCGAGGGTATCAAGTGATCTCAAACACTGGGAAGAAGCATTCATATATAAAATGTCACCATAGTCCATCATAAAAAGTGGCTAACACAAGCCTCATTTTAGCCTCAAGAAAAGCATGCACCATTTCTGAAATAAAATCCCAGTTTTAACCTCAGTTTTTTAGCAAGTTGTTGAATATGTAGTTTAATAGAAAGATCATAATCAACAGTAATTCCAAGATATTTAAACGAGGTCACTCTTTCAATCGCCACACCTTGAACAGTACTGATCAGTGAAAGGTCATAAGTAGTCGTTTTTGCTTTAGAAGATACCATTACTTTAGTTTTGTCATTATTAAGAATAATATTCAAATTATGTAAGGAATGTTGCACAGTATTAAAAGCAATTTGTAAGTTTTCAAATGCTTTTACAAGACTAGCAGCACAGATGTAAATTACAGTATCATCTACATAAAAGTGAATTTATGAACATTTGTATCCAGATCATTAATATAAATCTAAATAAGGGGACCAAGCATAGAGCCTTGAGGCACCCCATTTTGGACAACTAACTTCCTTGATGAAAGCCCCTCTAGTTGAGTGCACTGCGTTCTGTCAGACAGATAGTTTGCAAACCAAGCAGCTGCATGCTCTGAGAGACCAATGCTCAGCAATCTCTGCTTTTAAATAAAATGGTCGACTATCAAAAGCCTTGGAGAGGTCAATAAACGGCAAGGAACAATGCTGTTTTTTATCTCGAGCACCCATGATATCATTTAATACCTTCATGGCAGCAGTAATTGTGCTATGTTTTTTCCTGAAGACTGATTGGTGCACAGATAAAACTGAGTTAGAGTATATGAATTATACCTGACCGTTCAGGAGAAAACCAAGGGTTACCACGTCCTTTGACTTTGAGTCTAGGGAAAGGTGCATGTTTGTTGACAATCTCTAAAAAACTATCTTGAAAGAAATTCCAGGTTGTTTCCACATCAGGAATGAGCTCCATTCTGCTCCAGTCCAGCAAAAATCGCATTACGTGGCATGCACAAAACGCAACGAAAAAGAGCGCTTGATCCAGCGCTCGATCTATTGATGTCAGGCTCAACCAGCACAAATAAACTGTATACTATGAACTGAAAGTGTTTTCCCAAACTTTATAGTTTACCATTGGTTTTTAAAATATAATGTGTTTCCACAAGACTTCTCTGTCACTATCAAACAGGGAAAAATAGATATTAATCGTATGTCGGGATCCATATGATATAAGAAATTGCTGAATTAACCCATTACAGGACAACATCTAGCAACGTTGCCGTTTAGCGTACGGTACCTAGTATATAACTAGCCTATTAACTTTGTAATTGACTGGTTGTGTTTTGTTTATTTAACGATCTGTGCTTGGCCTTATTAGTGTACTTTGCTAAATTGCATCATGCGTAACATTGCAGTGATTAATGACCAAACCAAACCTACCATACAGCTATATGGCAAACTTATCCTAACACACTTTACTATGAGGGGTAGGATGAAATATTTTTTGTTTATCTGGACTATGTAGCCAAAGATCTCTCATATTATAAATTAGCTCCTCTGTTTCTTTCCCTTGGCGTCTTAGAACAGTCGGGATTGTGCAGAAATATTCCCTAGCATTTTTGTTTACTTCTACAACCGAAATAACACAGTATTTGGCTGTAGTGCTTTTAGTCTAACCTAACATTAACTAGCTAGCGACAAGAGTTAATACAATTGCAGTAGTTCGACTGTCAATGATGTACAGTAAATGTAGTGTTGATATTGATCAGCTGAAATGCACAATACTGACTTTTCAAAGTCTACAAAATGAGAATATTCTGACGCCATGAGAATACTATAGCCTATAGTAAAATATACTATACATTTGTGGGCTTAACAATTGGCCTTTTTCCACTGCATGATCAGACTCGGCTCCAGTCGTGTTGTGCCGTGTTGTGTGCTCGTTATGTCTGCCTATTTATTGCTATAAAGTGCGTTGCCTAATGTGTATTCAGGCATAGTCGCCGGTCGTCTGCGCCCGCGGATGTTGTTACAATGGCAAGTAAAATATTGTAAAGTAAAACATTTTGACAAATCGCTGCCACTGTTGTTGGACAGTGTGATAATAAAGGAGCATAAAGTGTGTTAGAGGGCACTACTTTTAAATGTGATTTACTCAAGATAAGTGTGTCATCATCATCAGACACACCTTCAAGCGGGAAGCCTGGTTGTAATGGAAATGCAACGTTCAACCACACTGGGCTGAACGCTGAGTCGTGCCGAGCCATATGTTATACATTTTTTTATAATAATAATAATAATAATACATTTGATTTCAGGACACCTTTTAAAACACTCAAGGACATAAGTACATTTTACAACATTTTAAGTAAGCGAATTTGGTCAAATTCAGCAAATATCTACTCACTCTCTGTTCTGTGTCCGCTCTGCAATAATCAAGTTTCCCTACAAAGTGGTGCAGAACGCACCACACAACAGTATTCTAGCCGTGGCAATGCATTTCAATGTGTAGGGCGGCGCTTCTGAGGGACCACTCTATGGCATCTTTAATACATGAACATAGCCTTTAACGAGACAATATACCAATATTTGTTATACAAACATGTTTTCTAGTGCTTCCAGTGCTATGTTGACAGAATGCTGTGCTAGCATTAACAATCGCTTGTGTCTTAGTAGAGCACTGTAAAAACAAGGCTGTAACAAGTGTAGTGTGTACAATAACAATAGTAGGCCTATATCCTATTTAGCTGACATTTATGGTCACTGCCATTTAGGCTAAGTTCCGGCGCAGGTGACATATTTTGCTTCCCACGGGTCCCAACAACCAAGATGACAACACTGAAATGTTTCAATTTGCTTTGTTTATACTAATGACCTACTTATCACGCCCTTGGTGATACAGATACGTCTCTTCTATTGATTCCAGGCAGACTGGGCGCCGAAACAGCGCATTGCTGCCTCTCATTCCGTAATCGGAATTAGTCAGTCAAATCAATTAGTGGCATTTAAGAAGGCAAAAGCCAAAGTTCAATCCAAAAATCCACACGAAATGAAAGCAAAAGCCAAACCTCGAAAATTTTTGCCGATTTAGCAAATCCTGCCCTTACACGTTTTTAAGACCTGAAAATAAAAAAAGGACGTATGGTCAGCCTAGTTAATTGTTAGCCTTTTCCTTAGCTATTGATGTTTAATAAATTATATCAATGCAGGGTCTGTTATTCTCGTGAATGCTTGCAAATTGCAAAGCCAAGGGCATTGTTGTTGTTGTGAGCGGTGTTCGTCACTTTGTTTGTGTTAGATTTTGATGAGTCAAAGACAGGTGTAGTACCATATTATCTTTTCCACACACACAGAGCATGTAAAGCTAGTGCACGGCAAGGAGATATTTGGTGAATTAGAAAAAAAGGTGTATTAACTTACACTACCGTTCAAAAGTTTGGGGTCACTTAGAAATTTCCTAATTTTTGAAAGAAAAGCACAGTTTTCTTCAATG
>JAODTR010004330.1:0-12132 GCA_025399935.1 Amblyopsis rosae | reverse complement strand
GGTGCATAGGCACTGACAACAGTCAGAGTTTTCCCCCCCACAACCCGTAGGCGCAGGGAGGCGTCCCTCTCGTCTACCGGGGTAAACTCCAACGTATAGGCGCTCAGCCAGGGGCTTAGCCGGCTGAGCACTAAGAACACATTGGTTAAAAATTTCTCCACTTGACAGCATGAGGGTTAAATTTAAATGTTATAGTTGGCAACGGTCAGCATAGAAGCAGTAATATGTCACGTGTATATCTTAAACAAAAGGTATTTTCAGGCTAACTAAATGTGGTACTAAACTGCAACTGTAATTACTAATTAGATGTATACTATTATGCTCACATGCACAGTGTCCAGTAAGTATAAAACAAGATGATATGAAAAGATGTGAAACACATAACAGACTAGCATGCACCGTCTGACAGCATTCTGGCAATACACACACACACAACCACAGTGTTCCTGAGTTTCACACGCAGTGCACTTGCATAACACTCCAACAGTACACATTTGAACAAAAACAATTGCTATGAACACTTTGTGATGGAAAAAGGACATATTTTCCAAGCAATGCATAATAGCTACAACCTGCGTTGCTGACGTAAAAAATGCAATACTGGTTAGCAACTGATTTGGTTTAATTTCTGTTCAAACTGAAGAAATAGAAGATGTTTATATCCAAAGTGACTTACAGTGAGCACAAGTGTTAATAACATTTGGCATTTTGCTTCATGTAAGAATGCTTACATGCAGGATCGGCATGATGGGCACTGAACCAGCCTCTTAACTGGTACAGTATCCTGTCCTTTCTCATGCCCTGGGCATACCGCTACAAGTAGGCTAACATATTTATACATCATATACAGTATATATATATATATATATATATATACATTATACAGTAGTGTTCCATTTTGTGAATTCAGCTGATATTATTTTGTTTGCTTGGCTCTGTGTCACATAATGATGTCTTGCGAGACATAACTACTACATACATGAATTATCTGTTATTATTAATAATCTGTTATAGCTACTGAACCTTTGAATCTCTTTTGTTTGCTTGTATTTGGCAGTTTGTACTACAATTTAGCCACTACCACTTAAGGTTTTGTTTCAAAGAAAGGGATGGCGGTGGTGGAAATACCCTATTGTGGCTGAAGAGTCCCCTATAACTAATTGCCCTCATTTACCACAATCCTTTGCTTATCATACAGGAAACCAGATTCACATTTACCCGTTACTAATTTGTGTCTGTAAAGTGTGATCTGTAAATAATGTGTCAATGGGGTCAAGTTGTGCTTATAAAGAAAGAAATTTACCAAAGTTGGGTCTGGCATTATTTAAGAAAGGAACATTCAGAACAGATCCCTGCTGTGTTTACAGTTTTAACACTTTGGTATGACTGGAAAATTACCATATAAGGTCCATGCTATACACATCAGCATCACAACTTTGATAAGATATCCTATTTAATGATGTAACAATATTGCATTTGAGCATGTAAAAAGTAGAGTGTAGCCTATAGTGTAAATTATACAGTATTTTAAATACTGTGATTGGATAATAAACTTTTTCCTGACTACAAATAACTAGCAAATAGCAAATAACAAGTCCACAAACGTCAATTGGCCTATTGGCTTTTAAAAACATATTTCTCTTTGATAAAATAAACAGTCTTGCTTTACAATAGAAACCCGTCTATGTTTCTTTACTGGTATTTGCAGGAAAGTAAAGACTACAAATAATTGAATCCCCTTCAGTGATTATCTACAATTACTGCAGTATTTACCTATTATGATGGATGAGGTCTCATGCACATAACATGATGAGGTGAGTTAGCCTAAGCTAACAAGCTAGCACAGACGAACATCATCAAACTCACGAACAAAACAGTAAACGTGCACAGCATTTAATAATTAATAGAAATAAAACACTGACATTACACTGTCAAAGACGAACAATAATCTACCTGTAATAAAACACATCCCTCACAAAACCAAACATATCATACCCACACAACATCACAAAGCCTTGAGAACATTTTGGGTGAGGATGCGGCACACCCACACATTCACATGGAAAGACATAGTTTCTGTGTAAGTACAATATCTCCAGAAGGCTACTAAAATCCATGTCCTGTAACTTGTGATTGTGGCAATCTACTCACTATAGAAACCTCTAGAGCAGTGTTTCCCAACCCTGGTCCTCAGGGAACGCTGCCCTGCATGTTTTAGATGTTGCCTTGCTCCAACGCAGCTGGTTCAAATGAATGGGCCGTTAACGAATCCTGATAACGAGCCATTCATTAGAATCAGCTGTGTTGGAGCAGGGAGACATCTAAAACATGCAGGGCTGTGTTCCCCGAGGACCAGGGTTGGGAAACACTGCTCTATAGCATAGCAGAGACCTCTTGTGATATGTGGTGAAGTTGTATTTTACATTATATAAACAAAAGGAAACTGGAAAACATTTAACTTCAATAGCAAGTGGAAATCTGTTGTCAATATTAAGATTCCCACATGGGCAGTAACATTGGAATATCTTCCTGACTGATGAAAATGAGAGAAATCAAACTGAGAAATACATTGTTTTATATCTATTTGCTATGTAAGATGTCCTTAAGTGTTTAGAAAAGCATCCAAAATAAAATGTAGTATTATTATTATTATTATTATTATTATTATTATTCTTTTTCTCACGATTATAGAAACGCACAGGGGCATTCATAGTTTATTTGACTTCCTCTATATTATTTAGCCTCATGAGACCATGCTGATCTTGCAAGCTCCAATTAAAATGTACAGCAATTCAAAAGTTACCATCATAATTTAAAGGAGTCAGTAAAACTTTGGATTGGACTACATCAGTATATGTACGGTGATGTCATTGTCTTGGGAAAAACTTCCATCTGATTTGCCTGATTGTTTTCTAAATGGGCGTCAAACACTTTGCATTAAGGTGTTCCAGACTGATACTGTACTTGAAATGAAATTGAAGCTAGTTTGGCACTGATTATCTTTATATATATTGTGTCTATAAACAGATTAATCAGCTTTCAAATATTTTGTTAAAGTGTACTCTTCAGCATGCACTTGAGTAATTATTTATTACAAAAAAGCATATTGAAATTGTCTTTATGTGTGTGTCCTTATGTGTGTGTGTGTGTGTGTGTGTGTGTGTGTGTGTGTGTGTGTGTGTGTGTGATCGATCAGACATGATTGGGATGAGAACCAAGGCGCCCAAGTCTAGCGAGGGCAAGATGGTAAACGGGAGAGAGACATTGCGTCTGCACTCAAAGGGAGCTGCTACTGTGCAGGAAGTGGTATGTTTCACATTTCCTGCAGGAAGAAATAATCTCACGCACACATTTTTATTGTATAGACGAATTCTATACAAGTGACTGTACAAGTACTTAAGCATGCACACACACGTTATGTAATAAATATAGAATAAGGTAAAAAAATACCTTATCCCCTTGTCCTAATATTGTTTACATATTAAGGGAAAAACAGTGCTTGGATATGTGAACACTGAGTGTCAAACTCATATCAATATTTGGAGTGTGAATGCTAGTGCTTACATGCTTAATTGATTGCCCTCTCCTCTGCCAGCTGAATGAGTTCGAAGAGCAGGCCACCAAGAAGGTGGATGATCTTCTGGAGAGCTACATGGGCATCCGGGACGTGGAACTTGGTCAGTAGCGTTAACCCATGGCTATGATGTCAGCCATTGACGCTGTGAGCCAGTTCACACAAGGCCGTGTTTATCACACTGTAAACAAACTGAAATGGCTAATAAATCCTCCACACAACACAAATACATAAAAAGCTGACCTTAATTGTTGGTCGTTTTTGCAGGGTGACAAGGGGAAACTGTCCATAGCTACATGTAAACAACAAAGCAAGTCATTTCCCATGACTTCATAGCTTTTGGCCTATTACTTTAATACATTTTGACCTTATAAGACCTCTTGACATTCCTATTCTTTCTTCCCATTTCTATACAATAGCAGACCTCCTGTACTTTCATAATTATTATTTAGCAGCCATATGTTATGGTAACATTATTTTGGTCAAATGGGAAGAGGTTATTGTATGGTGAATAATCTGAGATTTCTTTCTTTGTTTATTCTTACACTTCAGGCTGTTAATCAACAATTATCCACAACACTGCTACTAGGCAGTGAGAACTTCCAGAGATAGCGTCTAATCCTACACTAGAAGACTACATATAAATAAGGAACCGCACGAAAGCCTAAGGGACTAAGGGACAATTCGTATCTAATTGTATCATTAACTTTTATCTGATGCAAAATACATACAAACAGACTTAATTTCAGTTTCCACAGTGGATTGGAATTGAATATAATTATTTAGTCAATATAAATCAAAACGAACACCATTTCAAATAATGAAATATTGAAAAGTGTATTACAATTGATTAGGGGTTGACATAAATGGAAGTGCATCTTGATGTCGAGACGTCTCTTTCTATAGATATGATAAAAACATGCGTTTATGCAGCTCAAACTAATCCCTGGATTGAAAGTGGATTATGTGAATATTGACATTGATGTCAATGCTTTCCTTCCTTCAGCAACTACCATAGTGGAGGCAGGCAAAGACAAGACAAACCCTGATGACTTCGCTGAGGCCCTGGACTCCGTCTTGGGAGACTTTGCCTTCCCTGATGTATTTTTATTTGATGTGTGGGGGGCCATTGGGGACGTCAAAAACGGTTGCATGTAGTCACATATCCACTGTAAAAACCCTTGCTCTGTCAAACCGTTCTGAGAATGTGGTAAAGATTGTGTAGAGGTTTTCATTAAAAGCTGCTTTCCCTGTCCTTCCATGCATTTCTATTTCATGACATGACAAACATGTCAGGGACTGCAATTCACTTTTATTAATTACAACATGACTACTTCTTTTTGCTATTTTAATAAAAAATGTCTTAGCAGATAGATCACTATTTGTTTGCCTCAATTTTCACAGATTCTGACTTTTAGTGGTTTTGCTACTTCAAACCGAATCATGAAATATCCTTACAATTAACTATGAAACAGGCCTAAATATACTGCCATTAGTGATAGGACCTGAAGCTTTGATCCTCACTCGTAAACTGTAGGGGTATAGTTACATGTACTACTATCCCATACAGACCTGGTACAGTAATCCAGAGCATAAACATGAATGCACAGCAATAAGAGGACCAATCAGAAAGTGAGATAAGAATGCATTTAGAACAAACTAGGAAAAAGGAGGCCATGCGATTTACAAGCCACATGTAATGGCGGGTGCAGCAACAAGTATGTATCTAGCTTTTTGATTCATTGCATTTTTCATGAAGCCATGTGTGTATAGTTTATTAAACAGCTCTTTGTAATAACAGCAAGACATACATTCAGTAAGTCACATTTGGTACATTAAAATCAACAAATGTCTGATGATGTACTGATACTTTTACATGCTTGTCAAGTTTTATTTTGTGTGGTTGGTTTAAACTAAGGATGTAAATAAATGTCATTTTTGTGTGTGGAGCCTGATATCTAAATGTCAGCAAGGTATTTATTTGTCAGGGTCTGTTTAAAAGCATGGTTTTCTATTTATCCTTATTTATCCCCCCACACACACAAAATAAGAAATACATAATTGCCAAAGTGAAAAGACTTTCTTCATGACTAGTCCAACATAAAATATACAAGTAATGTTCCATGAGTTATGCGTATGTTTAGGTTCAATGTTCATGTTCTGAACACACATTCAGTTTCATTGGCACAAAGAAAGAAATCATCATTGGGGCTATATGGCCCCAGTTACAACTATATGGTTGGGCAATAACAGTGGATGAAGAGAGACATAGTGTCATGTTTCAAATCAAGTAATAAAAAATGTTGTGTTTAGTTATTCAAATATTGTGTATCGCACAAAAGGCAAATCAATAGGATTTTTGATGTTTTACATTTTGCCTATTTATTTGCAAAGATATAATGCAGTTTACATAAAAGTATTCAACATCAATATGTTATATACACTAAATTAGCAACGTCGGAATCCTAATCTGTATAAGCAACAACATTTTGTTATGAAATATAAAAAGATGTGCGATTGTGCAGTGATTGTACAATAACTGCAAAGTGATAAAAGGTTGCACAACACAAACTTATTTTGCAAATATTTGATCAAATATTTAATACTGTTTTTCTATTAAATTAGAAATGCAGAAAGTAAGTAGCTTATCACATTGAATACTGATTAAACTGCAATTGTATGATTCTGACTACAATTGTACTGTAATACACATACACATTTTATATCAAATGCTTTGCTTTTATTCATCCACGTTCATATAAATGAGAGATAAAACAACTAGACACAATTGAAGATATCTTAGGACCCGGTGTAAGTAGCACAGACCCTTCATTATCTGTGTGATTTTATGACAAGACCAAACACTTACCAGACTATGAGCTTAGTTCAGAGCCAGAAATTTTGTTTCATTCCTGAACACATGCGTGCTTAACACAGCAGACCCATTTAAATAGCAACACTCCGTTAAAGGTAGAGTAAGACATTTAAGGAATCTTCTTGTTATTTGAACTCAAATCAAAACAATACACCATGCCCTTCAGTGCCACCAGGTGCTCCATCAGAAGCTCATCCCACAGATTGGAAACACATTGCGAAGGCAAGGATGTTGTTGAGTTGTGCGTTCCATATCATACACATACAAACTAGCCTCAGCTACACGAATCACAACTGACGGTAATGCATTTTTGGAATAGCAGACGGCTTAGCTGAGCATCGTGGAAGTGCCAGGCACAGGCTCAACTATTAGCATGGTGATGCTTCACACAAAGCCCACAGGCCAAATTCACTCCAGATGCTGCTGTCGAGAGCTGCTGTCATCTCCTGTTTCGGCCCTTTAATCAGTCTTACTCACAAAATGGCAGCACACACCACGTGACCGAGGCTTCTCTGCACCCACCACAAATCAATCTATTATTCGCTATCTCTTAGTTCTTCAGCATTCAACCCATGCTTGATCAACGTTGCTCACATATGATGGTCCTCACAAAATTCTAAATACAATTCATTGTCACTCATAAGTCTGTCTGAGATTCTAGCGCAGGTGCTTTATTTAAAATCTTGCATTGTTCGAATAATTTTCCTTCTGACGTAACAGGTTTGTCAGACCTGTCGTGTCATTAAGTTTCCAAAATAATTCCTCTGTTTAAGATTAATGACATTGGTTCGTGCATGTCAATCAAAATACTTCTCTTGTCGAGTAGGCGGGTCTTGACGCAGTTAGCGAGCGCTGTGTCCCAGACTTTACATAAGTATATACCTGCCTCTGGACAAGACACAAACATGCTCCTCTCTGGCCAATCAAAGAGAGGGGGGCGGTGGCTTCAAGGTTAAAGGGTCCATTACACTGGTCTTCCTCCTCCCTCCTGATCCATCCTGTCCCAGGCTTCCTCCCAGCGAGGTGTTGCGACTGCGAGTAGTGCTGCTGAAGGATGGGTACAGGCTCATGGACGAAATCCTGGACCAGCCGAGACGCGTCGAGAAGCGTCGGACAGTGGCCCGTCGACACAGGATGTACACCCAGGGGTCGAGTATCTGGTTCCAGGTGGCGAAACGAAGCCAGAGCAGTAGGTAGCGGATTTGGAGCCGGTTTCCAGACAGCACAGTTTGCACAATAAACACCTAAAGCAGGGAGAATAAAGAGGACCGGAGGACGGGAAGGAAACGGTGGAGGGGGCAAGATGCAAGATGGGTATAAAAAAAAACAGCAACAGAATTACAATGTGAAAGTAGAGAACAGAAGATTACAGATAAAAGGATGGGGAACAGAGAAATTAAAGCAGGTTAATGAGCCATATTTTGCTCATATCCATTCCACACACACACACACACACACACACACACACACATGCGCGCACAGACAAGCGTGCAAACACTGTACACACAGACATTGTTGTGTGTTGTGGCCTATCCAAGGATAGTATGGCTTGTCTAGTTAAGCCCCTTTGAGATGGTGTCCTTGCGACACAATTATGAATTATGCATTACTAAATGTCTAAGCAGCCATAGGCTGTGAAGCATAGCCTTATTCTATCTTATTAGTAGTAGATCAACACTATCCCGAGAGAGCCACAGCAAACATGCTAACAAGCTCCGTCAGGGATGAAAAATTATCATTAGCTTGCTTCCGAAATCAGCTAATGTTTACACTTCAACACCTGTGCTGTATAGCTACGGTTCTGTATGTTTTAACTGCTCATCCAGCGTGGCCCACACACACAGTATGAACGAACAGTAATAAAATACATTTCCACCATTCACACACTAAATTTTAATGTACATAGGACAAAACTAAACATTCTGCATGCGAGCCAAACCTCCGCTGTGAGATTAAGTGATGCTGTTTTGATTAGAAGCTTGAATGTTAGTCAAAGGAAGGAGGATGTGGTACGATGTCAAAAAGGCAAACACACTGTGAATTATATGAGGTGAATTTGCTTTCGGATGGAATTGAACAAAGCATCAGCGGCTGTCTTAATGAAATGACTGACAAGGAGCAATCGCTGTACTAAAATGACACATGCTCCAGGTGAGATGCTTGTGATAAATGATGTTTGGAAGCAGTAGGAATTAGGGGGAACTTTAATGCAGGGATGAGATTTATGGTGGCCAATCACAGCCCAAAGTTAGGTTGATTGGTGATTAGGTCGATTGTCTGCCATTACTCGCCTTAAACGGGATGCCTGAAACATGATGTATATCCACGGGTCAAATATCTGATTGCAGGTTGCCATTCTTATGTAGAATAATAATTTGTCAGGCATTATCTCTTCCATCACGGCACTCTTCAGAATAAATATCTGTTGAAAAGTTGCCGAGGAACAAGGTACTTTTGTGAGGTTTATTATGAATATTAGATGAACTTGGGAACAAATACCTTAGTATTTGCCTGTAATGTAACACATACAGTATGAGCAGTTCAGCCAGGAGAATACTTTAATCTTATTTTGGCACTTTTAGATCGGTACTTGGCAAGTATTAAACCTAATATTATATATGTAGATAAATACAAAATCTGTATGCTATATAATTTCTACATCAGCTGCTTAGCATATTATAGCAAATTGTGATTCAACCTACGCCAAGTATGAAAAAAGTGTTGATATGCATTTCATTAATATATTATAAACTAAATCAACATCAACCCTGATGGTGCTTAATTAGTTAAGAGAATGTTGTGGGTCACTACTTTAAGTGTAGACTTCACAAACTAAGGCTGCAAAGTGAAGTGGCGAGCTCCTATATGCTCCATTGGACTTTGAGGTTGGCTAACTGAAATGCACAGAGGAAATGAGCCACGGACATAAAAAGTGGTAACTAAAATAATATTCAGTGACCTATTTTAGTCAAATCCATTTTTGTGTAAACCTTTTCAAAGTTTCTTAAATCCTTTCTTTGGATTGTTGTGGGTTTCATTTCATTGTGGAAAGTGAGTTTGTGAATCCAGTGAAACAAAATAAACCTCATTTGAGCTGAATGAATAATGTGTAGGCTATATGCTGCTAATTGAAATAAATGGTTTTTATAAACACGTGGCTCCTAAACGGAGCACCAGCATTTAGTGTTAAGCTCCATTACTCTATACATTATACATGTATAGAGTACATACATTATATATGGACAATTGTGTGGAAGAATATCCAAAAGGGAAATACCAGGGCAGTACATGCATTTCTGCAGCTAGTATTTCAAATGAACATAAAAGCTATGCTAAATAATATACATATACATTTTAAAGTGAAAATTAAAGACCCAATTGGAGGGTTATGATCCTCCCATTGGCAGCTGGAGATGGTTCACTCCTCAGGACTTATCAGCAAACAACACACACACACACACTCTCTAATGTTTCCTGAACAATGCATGTTCTTGGCAGCTTACCAACACTTTTCCCACTGCCGTTACTGCCTATCAGACAGTTCAAGGGCTATTCTAACAATACGTGATTAAAGTGGTAGGGGGCTTTTACATGTGTCCAAGAAATCAGGTTTCAATGGCCAAAGATAATGTTAGCGCCTATCACACAGAAGACTATGGAAATTGTTGAGTGACGGTGTGAAATTATCACACACAAAAAAAAAACACACAAATAAATTAACTACAGAAGTAGAGCACCGGTTTTGTTCCAATTTGGAACAAAGTGCCTGAACAAATACAATTAACGCTGTATACAATTTGCAAATAGTTATTTAATATGGCTTGTATTATTAACTTAGAATGTGTCTTGTTAAACACTTGTATTACTCTGATAAGTGCCTTTTTTTCTTTCCCAGATGCATATATGTTTAATGCTAAAAGAACATAACAATTAATGACATTAAAACAAAAAGATTATTACAAAAACAGCATTGATTGCAACAATGAATGTAATATTAATGTAATCTAAGCTTTATCGAGATTTTCTAAAACTAATAAACACAAATAGCTTTCTTACTTTCAGTTTGCGTTCCACACTACACACACACACACAATTATAAAGTACATACACACAACTCACCAGTAGGGGGCACCAGCAAATGGAGGCGATCAACATAATGAACACGAGCTGCACCAACATCTCCACCTCATGGTCGCGGCGTCGCTGAGGCCTGTCCTTTCTGCAGCACACCTTGACCAGCGTCACTACGCTGACCGTGTTCAGCACGAAGGACAGGCCTATGGCCAGCAGGCCCAGTAGGGAGAAGAGCAGGGAGAACACCAGGTCACTGCCCACGGAGCTGATGTTCAGGAAACACCAGGAGCCCGGCATTTGCATGTGGTAGCTTCCCACACCCACCAGGGGCAGCACGGCCACCAAACCCGCCACGAGCCACACCATCATCACCATGGACACGGCCCGCGTCTTGGGCGCCATGGAGGAGTGGGCGAACGGCCAGTTGATGCCGACGAAGCGCTCCACAGCCATGGCGGTTCCCAGCAGCAGCGGGCACAGGCCGTAGAAAATCATCGACATGCCCATGAAGTTGCAGAAGTGGCAGAGGGGGTCGACGGCACGCCAGTTGAAGCACGTGCTGTGGAAGGTGATGACGATGGTGCCCGTCACCAGCAGACCCAGGAAGTCTGTGACCACCAGGCCGCACAGGAAGATGAGGAAGGAGGAGCGCGAGCGGCTGCGCGTGCTCTGGAAGGCCTTGAGGAGCACTATGAATGCGATGAGGTTGGAGCCGAGGCCCAGCGAGGTGAACACAGAGGAATAGTACGCAGACGCAATGGAGTGGTTGTATCTGAAGGGGGGGCTGTTGATGGAGAAGCACAGCGGGGTGCCGTTGGACTGGTTCATGCTCAGGGCCTGCTTCGCCCCCCATCCAGGGCGGAGAGATGGAGAGACTAGGCGGTTACATGTAGCACACCCCTTCGCTTTGGACCTCGTCTTCACTCTGCGAGAAGAACGTGGATTTGATGAATAACAACACAGAATAACGGCCTCAAATGTTTCATTGGAAGAATGACAAATAAACAGCATATCACTAAATTGTGTTCACCAGCCAGGCCCGACCCAACTTTCTCACACTCTAAAAAGTATATGCTTGTGAAAAGTCAAAGATCTGCTGTTTGAATGTCCATAAATGTCCATCCTGAAAAGCACATTTACATTTCATAATCACAAACAGGAAATGCATAATTATACCCTGTCTCAACTGACATTAACCTTTAACTGTCAAACATCTACGGTGGGAAACAATGTAAAATGTTGAGATGGTCCCCATAAGGACTGTTCTTTGAGGACATTATTACATCATTATTTACAGCTCAGGAAGTAACAAGCAAATAGGGCATCTCCCATATCTCAAGTCACAAGGTCCTAAGAGACAACCAATCCGACAATGCACATGAGAAGGCTTTTGGAGTTTCATTAGATAAATTGATCAATTATACCAAGGACACCATATTTCCAAACACATTAACCCATCAATTTACAATATGCTTCTTTTACATATGTATCAACTCAACAGTGCTGATAGATAATACATATAGTTGTGATAATTAAATCCATCCATCCATCCATCCTCATCCGCTTATCCAGAGTCGGGTCGCGGGGGCAGCAGCTCCAGCAGGGGACC
>JAODTR010004328.1:0-12133 GCA_025399935.1 Amblyopsis rosae | reverse complement strand
TAATAATAATAATGACAAAGTAAATGTATTAGTGTTATTATTATAATAATACTAATAATAATATTAGTAATAATAGTAATAATAATACAAAATATTATTATTATTATTATTATTAGTGTTATTATTATTATTATTATTATAATAATAACACTAATAATAATAATAATAATAATAATAATAATAATAATAATAATAATCCTCTTCCTCTTCCTGTGCTTTCCTGCAGATCTGCGGCCGTTGCCGGATGTGGCGATGACGGGGAACTGCACACGAGAGTGCACGGAGTTCGGCCACTCGGACGCGTGCTGGATGCCTGGCCAGCCCTCGCCTGGCCGCAAGAACACCCCCCCCAACAAGCTCTCCACCTTCGTGCCTTACCCCGACGTGGAGCAGGATCCGCTGGCCAACGGGAGCTCCCGGCCCCCCCAGGAGGAGAGGGGGGGCCTGGGTGGAGGCGGAGGCGTCACCGGAGGTCCCAAGGTGGCCAACATGCGGTTCATGGCCCCCTACAGCAGTGCCTACTCCGGAGGAGGGGGGGACGCCTCTGGGAAAGACTGTACCCTGGAAGAGATACCCTTGAGCCAGGCAGTGGAGTACCACTCCACCAACACCCCTGCCGGCCAGAGTGCCAAGAGAGAGATCTACCTGTAAACCCCCCCGCCACCCAAAACACCAACACCACCACCACCATCACCGCACCCAAGCGCCACCCAAGCTGCCGGATCACATTCTGCCCCCTCCCTTTCGTGCCTCAGCCCGCTACCACGGCAACAACACTGTCTTTTCATAAGCAGGCATAAAAGCCGTTGCCCATACCGCCACCACCACCAAACAAACAATCATGTAAAATAAATAAAATCTGCGCAATTCAGTGGATATCCACAGGAATGTATCGGCAAACTGATTCTCTTCACCTTTCAGTTGGTTTGTCTTGGTTTGTGTTGCGGAGGGACTATAAATTCAACCTTACGCTCACTATTTAAACAGCTTCCACTTTGACTATTTTTTTTTTCTTTCTCTCAGAAGGAACAATTTGTTGTTGCGGAACAGTTATGTCACGGCAACGCAAACAGACAACGCACAGATGTTTCAACCTTCTCTGCTGTTTCTTTGCTGCCAGATACTCTTTTTTTTCCAACTGTACAGAGATGTAAATATGACAGACTGAGACTGGAACCCCGCTGTGTCGACTTTTTTTCTCTAAAACTCACTGTCTCACTGAAGACAGCCGCGTGGAACCTTTTGTCAGACCGACTGAACCGGGGGACGTCACACAGTGTAACACGGCCAGGACAGTAACTTGTACTACAAGACATGCAACCACATACTGATGAACGCTACTGTCAGATCAGTGTCCAGCCTTTTCCTCCACCTTAGCGTTTGCTGTGTTAAGTGAGGACAGTTAATCCTACTGTTTAGTCAGTATAGATCAACCCCCCCACCCCACCCCCCTGTGTTTCAGCCAATTGACCTTTCCCAAGCCCCGCCCCTTTCACTTGTCCTACCTAGTTACTGTAACTAGGTAGGACAAAGCACCATAGAAGGCTTTTAAAGCAAAACAGACAGTTGACGGAAGGTCCCGTCTGATTCAAAAAATGCTCCACTGTTATTGGAGGACATACAAAAAGGGGTGGGGCTTGGGAAAGGTCAATTACACCTCCAGGTGCTCTAACATCCACCAATCAGAGCGAGCTATTCTTGAAGTTTGGCTCTAATTACCGGTTCTGACATTGACGCGGGAGGTCACATGCTTCTGTCTAAAATGGCGAGGCTCTAGTAAGTAGAAAACTAGGAGAATTTGAAGATGAAGTATTTATTCTCCATAATCACACAGTAAATCATCAAAGCTTTGTAACACAGCCAAACAAGTTCATTTGAGGACCTCACAGAGGCCACTCTGGCCCATTTTCTTAATGAAATACCTTACTGAAAATCAAAGGTGGCCTCTGGCTCTTTCATGTGCAAATACAGACCTTTTGCTCCCATTAAGGAGGCAATTGTACATATGTTTGCTTTAGATATGTGAAACCTCGATGTGAGCTGTGTGCTGTCGTATCCAGTCAACGGCTAAAACATCGTCCGCTTACGCCGACTCTCTCGTTTTCTGCTGCCCGGTTAGTTTCCCACGGCAACGGGCTACTGCCCTCTTGAGTTCACGTCAAACTGCACATTCAACACCAACCTGCTAACCTGCTAACCGGTCCCACCATGCCCACACCTCCCCGTTTACACACCATCTCTCTCTCTCTCTCTCTCTCTCTCTCTCTCTCTCTCTCTCTCTCTCTCTCTCTCTCTCTCTCTCTTGTCTCACAGTAAACATTAATCTCTCTCTCTGTAGGCCCTGTGTGATTCCACAGGGCCAGAATCTATCTTAGCTGGTCAAGACCTTCTAGACAACATCTAACAGTCAGGTCAGCGGAGAGTTGACTCAGCCTCTCCTTGGAGACGGGAAGAGGGGAGGAGTGAGGAGAGGAGAGGAGAAAGGAGTAGAGGAGGAGGTGGGGTTGGAGGTGTGGCGGGGTGCTGGCTCCAGCGGGAGGTCAGGTGGCAGTAATTAACCCCAGACAAGGCTATGACCCATAAGATGCAGGTCTGTTTGCTTTAGCTGATTCTGCAGGGATCACACAGACACACACGCACATGTGCACACACAAGGCTTTCCACACATACTGTTGAATGTCTGTGTGTGTGTGTGTGTGTGTGTGTGTGTGTGTGTGTGTGTGTGTGTGTGTGTGTCTGATTGTGTATAATAGTGGGTGTGGGTGTGCGTGTATTTGTGTGTGTGCAGCAGTGAATCCATGCACGTGCCTGTATGTTGTATGCATGTGTATTTGTGTTTGTGTGTGTCCATCTGTGCATCCCTATTTGAGTGTCTGAGTCCATCTGTGTGTGTGTGTGTGTATGTGTGTGTGTGTGTTTTTAAACTACAGTACATATTGGTTGATTGCTGTAGGTTCTCGCTCGTGATTGGCTGGGGAAGTGTTTAGACCAGGCTCCTTCTATACCTGTGTAACATGTTTAGCTAGAGCCATGTCTGTTAGTGCATCTTTTTTGGTTAGACAATAGCGATCTCCTATTTTGTCATTCAAAATAGAGAGACTGACAGACGGATATTAGGTCTCTGGGGTCATTCAGAGTATTAAAGCAGTACTACAGTACAGTATAGTGGTCCATCAGATGTTTGTTTCCTCTGTGTTCACATGTAAAGCTTTCCTACTCTGACCACGAACCTCCAATAAACCATCTCAGAATTCCCTGACATCATTCCCACAGAAGAAACCATATTTCTGCTTTAAAAAAGTATTAATCCTGCGTATCGTCTGGTGGGGTTCAGGTTGCCATGTGAGCAGGTTTTGTGACACAGGGAAAAAAAAACACAACCTTCTAAAGGAGGCCAACCCGTTGCACTTTGCTAATAAAGTCTTTGACTAATGACGTTCTGGTTAGCTTTTAGAGGTTAGCAGCTAGCAGAAACCACGTGAGGTGTATTATAAGATGTCTGACAGACATTGGAGTTGAGCATGAAAACGACAATTTTTTATAGATATATATACATTTTTGTTGTTGTTTTATTAATGTTATGAAATCAACACTGCTCTAGACGTGAATATTATGGTCTGTGCTGTTTTACAGCAACGGCATTTTTCTGCCTTTGTAAATGACGTTTTGCTGATGTTCTGACCTCCAGGGTGGTTTCCAAGTTCTCCACATTGTCCTGCTCTCCTGTTACCAGAAACCAGAGGGATCTTTTCGCAAATATATCTAACCCTAATCCCTGGAGTCTGAGATTCCATTCAGACTATCGGGAGCCCTGCTAAAACATCCATCATAAACCAGCACAAATTCCATTCTGGTCCATGCTGGCTTATACTGGTTAGTGCTGGTGTAGTGCTAATCCAGGCTGGTTCATACTGGTTAGTGCTGGGGTAGTGCTGGTCTAGCTGGTTTATACTGGTTAGTGCTGGTGTAGTGCTGGTCCATGCTGGTTCATACTGGTTAGTGCTGGGGTAGTGCTGGTCCATGCTGGTTTATGCTGGTTAGTGCTGGTGTAGTGCTGGTCCAGGCTGGTTCATACTGGTTAGTGCTGGTGTAATGCTGGTCTAGCTGGTATACCAGCACACCAGCAAACAGCATGGGATGCCGGGGTACCAGCAAACCAGCATTCCATGCTGGTTCCAGCATGCAAAACATACCTTATACTGGTGACCAGCAATGCTGGATTTTTTTAGCAAGGAGGCCTGTTTCCTCTGGTCTGGTGGGATCATAATTTGGAGAACTTGGCATTCCCACTGGTCTCTTTGTCTTACAGGAAGTCCACGTTTGTAGCTTAACTGTGGGTCGGTCGTATTTCCAGGAACAGCACTAGTAATGCCTTGTTTTTGGTACAGTTCTATGTACATGCAAGTGTAGCTTTTAAAAAAAAAATGAAGATATAATTCATATGAAGGATAATATGTGGGGTCTTCTAGTTTAGGGTGTCTTCAGGGTCCGTTCAGTGTGGAAGAACCAAACTGCTTTTCATTTGTTACTTTGTCTTCTGTTCTCTCCCAATGAGCATCCGCATGTTTGGATTTAGAAATGTCGTCTTTTATTTTTGCTGAGCAAATCAAAGAAATGAAACCTTGTAATTATTCCTTATAGCTTTACAATAAAATACATTGATTTGAATTTATGATTGTGTCTGTTGTCCTCTGATCCTCCCAAGGAGATGTTCCACTCTTGTCTTATTGGATTCCACTTCAGGTAATTGAATTGGGAATCCTTTTAGTTGCCGTTAAGGCCTAAAGCAAAACATCCAATCACATCTCAATAAAAACAAACCAAAGTATTCATAAGAAATAGTGAACGTCCTCTTCAAACAAAAGACGTGTGCTTTTTACAGCATTACAAAACATCACACCAACAAACAACAATTAATTTCCCACAATTTAGTGTCCATCTTGAAGCGTCGAGACAAAACATTCGGGTGAAACCTAATTCCTCCTGGAGTCTGTCCTCCATCTCTATCCCTTCTTTCCTCTCCGACCTCCAGACATGGGCTACCTGAGACTGAGCATGACTCTTCTTTTCCCTTGTAGTCAAATGTTTCTGAAACTTCTCTCATTTGTGAAAATACATTGTAGAGTGTTCTTTTTGCTTAATACAATCACAGTGTGATAAATAGCCGTAGAATAGGCCAATTTTCAGTGTGCACATTCAAAAAGCTAAAACCTAATACTTTACCATCGTGTGTAGTCAATCAATAGTAATCAAGTTAATTACTGCAGTGGCATTGCTAGGACATTTCAAGTATGACTACTGTATGTGAGATGAGATGCCTGTGTGTGTGTGTGTGTGTGGATCAGTCAAACACATTTATCTATATATATTTTTACTTTATTTTTACTTAATTGTCCTGCTTTGACTGGTGAATCTGTGTGATAAAATGTTTAACGTTTTGAAAACATTCATCTTTTATGTTGGCCACATAAACACAAACTTACAGTATATATTGCATATAGTATATATTGTTAAATAAACCTTTCATCAGGGTCAGCAAAAGACACTTATTTGTGTATCTTAGCAGCTTATTAATCATATGCTAATACTGCTAAACTCTCTTGTTTTAGTCAGAGCCATGGAAATAAATAAAGACAACGGAAGTTCGAAATTGTCAATGGTCACATGGTTCATGGAGAGGCTAAACCTAGTGCATTGCACAATAGCTCCCAGAAGTGCTTGGTGGGCAGTTTGAATATATATATATATATATAGAGAGAGAGAGAGAGAGAGAGAGAGAGAGTGAGAGAGAGATTTT
The DNA here is from genome assembly GCA_025399935.1 of Amblyopsis rosae. Lineage (NCBI taxonomy): Eukaryota > Metazoa > Chordata > Actinopteri > Percopsiformes > Amblyopsidae > Amblyopsis > Amblyopsis rosae. Next base: position 6,336 of record JAODTR010004328.1, on the reverse strand, counting down.
TAGCTTTGTTGTACATTTAGTATTTAGGCTAACTTCCGGGAACTATTTTGAGGCTCCATCATCCGCCATTGCTGTAAAAAAAAAACGGTCCATTGGAGGGAACAGAGTTGGCGTAACTGTTCTCTCCATGGCTCTGGTTTTAGTTAACTAGCTTGCTAGCTAGGTGTAAAACCAAACTGCTGCGCTGGCTTATACATTTTCTTACTGTGAATATTAGTGGATTCGGAGTGTATATTGTGTTGTGTGCTCCCAGTGGCTACACTCAAATGCACCTGCTACGTGAAATGGTAGAAAGGAGATTAACCCAGTGACCCATCTAAACATCACTCCTCACATTTTAATAAGAGCACACACACATACAGTACTCAAACTCTCTCTCACACACACACACACACGCACACACACACAGGAACAAAACATTCCATTCTCTCTAGCTGTGTGTGTATTTGTTATAACACATAAAAAATGAATCAGAAACTAACTGACATCTGGGATGTCTATTTCTGTGGTCACATGACCTATGTACAGGAAGTGACATGTTCTAACAACAGGAAGATGATTGAAGTTTGAAGCCTCACAATAAAGTTTGTGTTGAATTGTTTAACTTTCCCACTATATACTCTTTCCCAGGGTGAGATGACACACGCACACACGCGCACACACACACACACACACACACACAAACACACACACAGTGCAAACAGTAAGCCCAATATTGTTTCATATCTGCAGAAAGCACAAAACTAATTTCTTGGCTTTCCTTCCAACAGTTATTGGATGAATCTCTGGGAGGAATTCTGCTGGAGTTAATCTCTCACTTTCTCTCTCGCTCTCTCTCTCTCTCTCTCTATCTCACACACACGCACACGCACACGCACACGCACACACAAACACACAGTATGGTCCTACATTACTTTGTGCCTTGTGTTGAGTGCATTAGGTGTGAGCTCCAGTCGTTCTTTCATGATTCTTTTTTCCAGGCTTCTATGCGTGTGTGTTATCTCTGAAGTTGAGGATTGACACTTTAACTTTCATATTTTCAAGTTTATGTAAAGAGTTATAGAGGTTAGAGTCCCTGCGGTCTTTTAATGAGTCACAAATTAACGGCTGGTTAATTAGAGGATAAAAATAGTGTACGAATGAAAAGGATCTGTTAAGTTCTGGCACAGATAACATTCCCCCTCTGCCAGACTTCATTCGGAACTATTACAAAGTCCCTAAAAAACAAGAACAATAACTCAGAAAGTTTGCCGTGTGTTTATGTTTTGTAAATGTTGGTCGTTTATCAAAATAATTTCACAATACAGTGGATAAAAATGCGCCTCGCACAGTTGCAATTTCCATTCTCCTTTCTGTGTGCAGAGAGGTGACTGTTGTTTTTATTTATAATCCTCTGTGGTTTTATGAGAGTATAAGGCTTTGTCCTGCAAGGATTAAACACACACAAAAATGCACGCACATGCGTGTGCGCGCATGCACACACACACACACACACACAGACGTTGTGGATAGATTATGAATCACTTGAAATGAACTGTCATATCATTATTATGTGCATAAAATGAATTAGGATGCTCTGTTTTCTGTTGAATATGAGGATGAATATTCAAAAAAGGATATTTAAATTAAAATTACACAAAAAGCCTCTTAGCAAACCATGTACTATTTCCATATTTTAATATGCAGTTCTGGCCCGTATAGTTAATATACAAAACTATATGTGAAACTATGATTTTTAAATGTATTTTGATTAATTTATAGAGACCGGTCTGGACAAAAATACAGATTAGGTTTGAAGACATCATACACTAAGCATATCTGTCCTTATGTACGTCAAAAAAAAGGATTTAAAACTGAGAAAGGTTTAAAGGTGGAGATCTGAAGCGAAAAGAGGGTTATGTTCAGGAATACAAGATGCAGCACGTTTGTTTCATAAACACACAGCTTTCAAATATCACCGTGAAAACCCAGATAATAAAACTGAGAATCATGAAGAGGATTATACTAAAGATTATGGTCAAGACAGGCTCCACCCATGGATACATGGGCCACTCACATCTTTCCCAGGGGAAGACCCAACCTAATATTAATATACAGTAATACTGTAGCAGGCTTCTACTGTAAATACTGATATTTGATTATTTCCATAAGAGCAGATACAGTATATGTTTATGCATATTTTACAGAATGAGTTCCTCTTCCACTGCAGAACCTAAACCATATGATGGAGGCTTATAGCTTGATCCAGATTACTTTCCCATCTGGACATTTCATTCTTTATATAAGTGTTACACTTTACATTTTGAATAAGTTCAGATCTGTCACGATTACAGTAAATCAGTTCTTGCCAATTAAGTTTCCGCCATTTTGTCCCAATGAATGAAAGAGAATGGCTGCCTGGGTCAACTGTCAAATTGACGAACAGTGCGCGGAAACGTTGAAACTATTGTTAACTTTTGTGATCGTCAAAAAATTAAAAATAAGCGGCACCAAAAAGATGCCGCCAGGCCGTACCTTAGGAATACAATGGTTTTGCTGCCGATGCATTTCCAGCTAGTAATTTCTGTGTGAACTAACAAAGAAACACCAACACTAACTGACGCCGCACACTCATCCAACAGTTAGTGTTGGTTTTCGTTTGTCTGGACAGTGTAAGAGCAAGTCTGCACCGGGCCGGCCATTAAATTCAGAACTGCAGATTACTTCATAACCTTTAACAGTCTACAGTAAAGCCTCGTATCCAACAAAGCGTTTTTTTTTTTTCTCTCACGAAAGTGTTATGTTTCAATTGATTCCAATGAGAGCGCAACAGTTTTCCAAGTTTCTAAAAACGGCAGAAGCGTGGCGCCGAGCGTTTTAACAAATTAAATAATTAATTGATAACACAAACTAGCCTGCCTATTTGCAATATATGAATTCCGACAGAAATTCTGTATCATAGCAACCAAAACGTCTTAGCTGAAGAAACGCTGCGCATCCAAAAGCGCTTCCTAGCGCTGCCAGTTGGGCTTTTTCAGCAGATAAACCGAATTTAAATCCACCAAGAAAAAATGTGATTTTAATGTGACTAAGTGAATGTAAGCATCAGGGTTTAACTGCTTGTCTTTCTGTCTATAATTCATAATTGGAAAGCGATGTCTAATACCAGTTATGATATCTGCTGTGTGAAGAAACATGCCTGTTTCTGACCATAATACAGTGTGTGTGTGTGTGCGTGCATGCATGTGTGTGCATGTGTGCGTATGTGTGTGTGATATTGGACGTCTTCCCTTCACTGCAGGCGGTGCCTGAGGCGCTCCCTAGTGCCTTCCACCTCTCCTCCTCTACTATTTCAATCTCTCTCCTCCTCCTCCTCTCACCTCCTCTCCACCTTTCCTCTCCTGCCCACTCCTCTCCTGTCCTCTCCTGTCCAGCCCCGAGGGGGGGAGGTGTTAGTAGGAGGTCTTTGACAGTCCAGGTCTCCTCCCTGAAGCTTCAGTCCAGTTCAGACCAGCAGGTCCTGAATACAGATCAGACCGCCGTGGGCATTCATATCTCAGCGCTGCGAGAAAACTCTTAACATTTATTCCACTACAAATATTATTTTTCTAACCCAGCTAGGAAACTGACAAAAGCCCTGTTTCTTACATTTTGGTTGTAAAGCAGATCGGAGAATATCCTGAGCCATTTGTTGTTGAATTTATTGATGGAATCTGTAGTTTCTTTACATACGGCCTCTTTTGTACAGGTACGTTCCTTAATAGCCAATAAAATATAAATAAAACGCAATGAAACTACTTTTGCCTAACATGTACAGTAGAATAATGAGTGTTACAGTAATAAAACTAAGATAACAGCTGTATAATACATTTTATGAAAACTGTTCAGCAAAAAAACACAATAGTTTGATAAATGTATTACAGCTAAACTAATATGCATAATCTAATCCAATGTCTTTGTTTCTTAGCATCAGATGTTACCAGTCTGGTTAATGTAATATTATATTAGTCTGTTAATAGCAATTTTCCTCTGTATAAAATTACTTTGAATATTATTAAATAATACACTCTTACTTACTCAAAATAAATGTATGCTAGACTGTAAATACACTATTCTACTCTGTAAATCAGATCTGTATGCATTCTGATTGAGCCTTTATCCTTAAATCCTCCTAAAGCTCTGTTTGCTCTCTCTCTCTCTCTCTCCCTCTCTCTCTCTCTCTCTCTCTCTCTCTCTTTTAATCCCATGTTCCACTAGTGTCCAGCAGAGCACTGACTGGCCTGGACCTGCCCTCCTCTTCTTCCTTGCAAGACCAACACCACTGGATGTGTCTGCTGGAGATTCAGATCGATCCACATTACACTCACTTCGGGATAAGACTTTTTTTTTTAAACTACATTTGGAATATGTTGATATAATACTATTTATGAAAAACAGGCACTATTAAATAAATTATATTCTAAGGGTTAGGGTTAGTTTCCATTTTGTCTGTCCCAACAAGGAACATTATATTTACACTATATATAGTACAGTATTTATAATATAATAATAACAAGGAACAATATGTATAACAATATATATTATATATATTTTAGTACTGGGCAACGGTAAAACATTTTAATTGCAATAATTCACATACTTTTCTGTGATTAATCGTGATTATTTGCATTGTTTCGTGCAAATTTTAATAATTAATTCAAAAACGTCTATTGCAGACATTTATTGTAAAAGTACTGCTATATGTGTACAGTAATTAACATTTGGTTTGCAGACATATCAGTTGCTTTTTAACAGCAGTATTCCTTTTACACAGCAGCAGTTAAAATATTTTTTAAAATCTCTACATAAATATTAATGTACCACTGCTAGGGCATTAGCATTTTATCTAGTTTGTTATATAAAGCAAGTTACCCTCAGAGTCCAGAGCCACAATCATAACATTGCCATCAGAGCAACAAAAAATGTATAAACCTTTTTTTTCTAAATGGCTTGCAATTTGTAGCTATCCCTATCCACATCGCTACGGCATTTGTCAACTTGTCTTGCTTTGGTTTATAGGCCTATACTTCTCCCAAATATGATACATCCAATGTAGTCTGCTTTTGAGAGTCTACCGCTTAATTTCCTGCATTTTGCTCAAATGGTATGCACTAAATTGTGCTCTTTATGCATGGGTAAATGTCATAAATGAACCTTACCTTCAAAAGCGCTGTTACATAGACTTTACATTAGTCTTTGATAAAACGATGCTGTTTGCTTATCATAAATCGAACAAAGAAATTAATATTTTATAGACAAAACGGCTTCCCCATTAAGGTAAATGGATCGGTCGTATATGGGATTAACAGGCTACTGTTGTTGGTTAATGGTGGTGGTTTTACTAGGGTACTGCGGGTGCAGCCTACAAAACCGAACATGTACACGCTGCATGCTCTTGACAGTTAATAGGCACAACATGACAACGAAGGAAATATATAAATGGCCCCCGCAAACTGTGAATTCAAATTGAACTAGGGGTGCCCTGGCCAGAACTAAGGGGGCCGGTCCATCCCAGGACTCAGCGAACACTACTCCCTCCACTGTTTGTTTGAGTGGGTGATTTGCTTGCATCAACGGTGTGCATTGCATTTAAGTTAAGCTTCAGACGTGAAGTACTCCGGTGATTAGAAATTTCAACTTTGCAGTAATTACAAATATCTTTGGTTCTATCAACTCCGCCGTCTGGAAGAGATGTAAAATGACAATGTCCATGTAAGAGTCACCGTTCTCCATATTTCTGTACCAGCCAGTTCGCCTCTGTTCTGGTTCATGTGAGCACAACATCCCACCCTCCCCGTGACCCATGCTCTGTCTGTGTTCAGGGCATTCAGAGCCAGTGAGCAACACAGACAACAAGATAATTATTTTATTAAAACTGCGTTAACGCAATATTAAATAATTGTAAAGGGAATAACACTTTAACTTGCTTAGCCATAATATATACAGTATATACATGTATATGTGTGTGCGTACTGTAGTGCCATTGAGCCAGGCTATATTCCAGACCTTGCCTTCTCCCACCAGAAAAGCTCTTGGTCTCGCTGTGTGACATACTGGCCTAGATGAGTGACATACTTCAGTCAAATTCTACAGAGCATTAAGATATTAGAAAGCATCTTTATGACAATTACTATTAATGAAGTTTAAAAAATTTAATAGATTTCATACAATACAGTATGAAACCGATGGAGTGCCTACTCCAGGTGGGGAGTGAGTCCTTACCCCAAGTGAAGGAGTTTATGTACCTCGGGGTCTTGTTCGCGAGTGAGGGGACTATGGAGCGAGAGATTGGCCGGAGAATCGGAGCAGCGGGAGCGG
>JAODTR010004327.1:0-12133 GCA_025399935.1 Amblyopsis rosae | reverse complement strand
TAGAAATGCACAAATAAATAAATAAATACATGTAAAAATACAGAAATAGCCTTTTTTAATACAAAAATGTAATAATTTTTTTCAATTATTTTTATATTTATTTAATTATTTATACTTTTATTTATTTATTTTTTATTATGGCAGTCCTGGTCCTCCATACGGCTCTGCTGTTAATGCCTGTGGCGTAGAGTAAAGAGTCTCTTCTCTGTTGTAATTTCCAGGAGAGTGTTGCATTGGACACAGCCCCACTAGCAGGGATTATGCAATGTTTCCCCGGGGCTGTTTGAGGACAAGAGGGCAACTTATCAGGGCATGTTGACATACGAGTTGTAAAATATGATTCACTCAGTGCCGCAACCGGACATTGGCATTTATATTAATGGCGCAGGTGCTATTCACGTATTGGCTTATCACAGTGCGGTTAGTTGACTAGAAACCATTGAGCGGTTTTAAATTGACTGTAAACTGGCTTTATGGTCTCTTATTGTTATCCACAATGTGTGTGCTTTGTTGTTGTATTAGTCATGTTTACATTTGCATGTATGCAGTGATCGAGATGTGTCATATGTTCTAAACACGGCACACTTGTTACAGCTCTGGTGCTTTTGTTCACCGTTGAACAGCTTTAAATTAACCCTAAACTGACCGTAAACTTTCCTCAAGAATGTTTTTGGCCCCTTACTGTTACTCACAATGTGTGGGTTTTGTTATTATACATTAGCCATGCTTATTATCCCATATGCAGTGATCAAGATGTGCCCAGAGAAACTGGAGAGAAAAAAAAAAAGTATATGGGGGTTATGAGGATGGGTGGACCTCGCCCTTTATGCAGACCAGAACAACTCAGTGCTCCATGCAAGTCAATGGGGAGGTCCACAAATTTCACCACAATATTGCCCATTATTTCTCTTTGGGGGCGGTAAAGGGTATTTTGAGTATATAACATTATTTCCCAAGTACCTACGATCAATCTAAGGCCACAACGGTATTTCTGCAGCAAACAGTTTTGAGATAAATTGACTTTGTTTCAGGCCATGCATGGTAGATTTATCTGTCTGGGCGCTGACTACTAAACTGACATGCCAGATGGTTACTCACGAGTCCATCTGGGGAGCCGTCCATAGAAACTGTTTGAAAACAGCAGGAACTAAAAAAAAAATACTTGGCAGTTGATTGGGTGAACCATCTGGTCGCTTTTGTGGTCGGCACACCCAAATCAAGCCGCACACCTAAACCACGCCCGGATAGCTATCAATACGATGCTCATTGGTAAGTTCAGTTGCTATGATTTCTAGGCCTTCTCACAGTTGAACTGAAGCTAGCTGCTTAGCCTCCACAGTAAATGTCGTTAGTGACACACCCATTGAAATGCATTACAATGCTCCATCTTGTTATTATTCCAGTATCTTTGATACTAACCCCAACCCCACTGTTCCTGTCCAGCCCCAGCCCCTTGTCCAGGCAGCGGCCCTCTTCCCCAGCCACTCCCAAGGGCCGGACGTCATCCCCCAGCCCCAGACCGCTGCTCACGAGCGGCAGCCCCTCCACCCCCAAGTCCCGGCCCAAGAGAGCCCGGACCCCCGCCAGGATTGACCCTCGCCAGGATGGCTCCTCCCCCGCGCCCCTGGAGAGGATGGTGCCCCGCCGGTCAGCCACCCCGAACAAGAGGAAGGGTAAGTCACACCAAAGTCCTTCTAGGCAAGTCTCGCCACTTGCAGCCATCTTTGAAACACCCCGTGCAACCCATACAACCACACGACTGGTTAAATAGATTGATGCGTGGCAGTTATATAGCAGACCATTGTCTCTTCTGGATTATGTTATGTGTTGTTTTTTGGATTACATTCCTCTAACTGCCATATTTGGTCTTTCATAATTCTCCCATAGAGCTCTATTCAAAATGATACAAAGCATGTCTCTTTATATAGTGTCTCTGGTGACACCCTGCATCCATGATGGTGGAACATTTGCAGTGGACTGAACAGCAGGTTACAAAACAGGGAGGAGTTGGGCTGTCAGCTCCTTGTTTACATGGCTAACAACAGCAAAGCGATCGTTTTTGTTTTACTGTTGTAGATTGTTGTGATTCAGCAGTGCCACTACACAAGATGACGTTAGAAACAGCGTGGCTCTAGAACCACCTCTGTCGGTGAAGAGCGCACTGTTCCAGTTGAAGGGCATGTCCATAGTGGTTGTGTCGACATATTCCGACTTGCATTTCGTATCAGAATGAGGTGTCATACATTTAAGATGGAAGATTTAATAAAAGAGACATTTGATACTGGTACTAAATAGTGATGATGACAACAAATAGTTGTAAAACACCCAAGCAAATATGCGGATAGGGTCTATGTGCGTGTGTGTGTGTGTGTGTGTTTGTGTGTGCGTGTGCGCGCGCGTGTGTGTGTGTGTGTGGCCCGGGAAGTATGTGGCTTGGTCTGAGATGCTGGTGCAAAACAAGTATGACATCTATTGTCAGCTAAGATCTTATAATATTTTCCAGGTGGGTGGTCAGGCTTGTTTAAAGGTGGCCATCAACAATGAAAGGCTTAGGTTTTTTTAGGTCGCTTTGAAATTTGTCTCTTGTCTCATTCAGCTAAAACACGTCTCTGGAAGAATCATTGTTTAAAACAAGCCAGCAGGCACATTTGGCCCTAATCTACAGGATTGTAGCCAATTGTCTTCGGCCTATCCTGCCAGGTAGATACCCAATCAGGTTGATAAAGTACACCGACTAAAGCGCAACTATCAGCTTGAAGGGAGAAAATGAAATGGAATCAAATGGGCCCTTCTACAAGTCTTTTAAGGAATGAGTGTGGTCACCAACACTTATTATCTTGCCTGCAGTTTCCTTCTGCTGACTCTTAGCCTCACGAGACCATCCCGATCGCTCGAGCTTCAGTTTAATTTCGCCGTGAGAATCAAGTCTTTCCAATCAGCGTCCCGTTTAGCTATACGGATGTGGTTTAGGTTTGCCGACAGCGAAAACGGCCAGATGGTTCGTCCAATCAACTGCAAAGTATTTTTTATTTAAGTACATGCCATTCACAAACAGTTTGAACGTACTGTAAGTCGGCCCAGTCTGTCATGTCAGGGTACAGTAGCATTGCAACATTGGCATTTTAACCTCTAAACTGTATATGGATATGAACTATTTTGTACCATGCTGTTATCTGTAGCCTGCACTTAAATATGTACTTGAAAGTAGGTTTCAAGTGTAAGTCCAAAGTATAAGTCTCAAATGAGAATTTCATGTCTCCCTGTTTCATTCTGTGGGCAAGTATCACAGTGTGTTCTTTTATTTTATTCACTGGGAGATCAACCATGGATTGGCCTCTTCCCATGACAAAGCAAGAATGGAAGGCAGATGTCCAGATGGAAGTATTAAGCAAGCCTCTGGAAGTCCTTTTATTTCTGTCTGTGATCAGTAGCAGCAGAGCTCTGCTCAAATTACCATCAGGTCCAATTAGGCATGCGAATGAAGACTGCTTGTTAGCGAACCACACACAGCGTTTGTTCACACTTGGATCATTAAGGCTCTTCTAATCAGCCTTAATGATCCAATTACATGGCTTGCAGTGCTTTAGCACAATGCGTTATTATTGTGTGTCATTTACAGAAGTTTTTCACAATATTTAAGATGTTTTTTTTAACCATCCTCCCATTAGGGACACGTGTGTTACATTTAAAGGTGGTCGGTGATTGCAAGCTAATAAATACACCTTCTTTCAGCAAGGATTTGCTCACGGTCTGCTAACTGTCCATAATGTGTGCAAGGTAAATTATTAATCAGGTGTGTCTACACAGCCCTGGCGCTGTAAACCGCAACACACAATGCTATCCTAGCATTGGCAATGGGTGTCCAATGTGGGGGGCGGAGTTTCTGAGGTAGGGCTGCAGAGCAACATTTTGATTATCGTCTTCTGCTGTCCGTCTTCTTAGGCTCCCCCGTGGCTCCTTCCATCGCGGTATCCTCTCCGCCGACCACGCCCCCGCCTCAGTCAAACGTGGCCACGCCCCCTCCACCGGCAACGGCGGCCACACCCCCTCCGCAGAGCACACCGGTGACGGCGGCGACGGCCAGCGCTCCCGCTCCATCGGAGCAGGTTCGATCGGCGCGCGGAATCGGCGGTCGCGGGCCCTCCCCCGCTCCCGCTCCGGCGGCCAAGCCCTCGGCCGGCACCAACGACCCGGACGAGGCGGCCCGCGCCCTGACCGAGAAGCGGCGGCAGGCCCGTGAGCAGCGGGAGCGTGAGGAGCAGGAGCGAATCGAACAGGAGGAGAGAGACAGGTGAGGAGAAGGAAGGAAGGAAGGAAGGAAGTCTCTGGTTACTCTGCGGCCATCTTGGTTATGCTCCTCACAGTTATTTCTCTTCAGATTTAAAACAATAGTCAGCTATTGTGAGTTATATGTAAGATAATACACTTTTTGTCAAATTCACCAAATATCTCCTCGCATTTCGCTAGCTTACCATTCTCTGTGCGCCGTGTTGAAAAAAGAATAACAGCCCTGGCTCCGTATAGAGTAACATAAGCATAAAGAGTAAATAGTAACATAAAAAAAGTGGCGAACAACGCTCGTATCAACGAAGCTGTAGCACTACGCTTTGCTTCACAATGCGTTTCAATGTGTGAGGTGCCGCGGAGGACCGCGGAACAATACTGTTTTGATTTGAACTCGAAGTTATCAAGAATGACTGACCCTACCTTTAACTGAGTCACTTTCTTCTGTGTATCTGCCTTGCCTCAGCAGTCGTTTGAAGCTGTTGTCCCATGACAATGAAACATATGTGTCCATTGAATGCCAATAAATTACATTCAATTATATTAAAACCGTGAAATTATTGTGTAACCCGCAGTTTGAGACCCATTGCTAGCGCACACACACACAAGCACACTGCACCATAAAGTATATTAAAACCTTGAAATAAATTATACAAAAACACCTGGTTTGCAACTGATTGCACACACACACATATTCACGCACACACACACACACCCACACACCGCACCACACAGAGGATAGAGAAACTGATTGCTCAGCTCCCTGAACTGTCGGTTTACATTTCAAGAAGACCGGGGGGCCATGCCAGAGTTACTGGCCAATGACTGGTCACTCCTGCGCCACTGTATTCTTGACCCCTAAACAAGGCTTGTCAACATGCCTGAAAAGTCAATATGGCATTTACGGACATTGTGACCTTTCACACAGGATGCTTTGCTACAGATTAATAGTTTTTTTATTCTGCTCCATGAATATTGGTATGTGGCTGTAACTGTGATTTATTAATTATTCACGTTTGGTCTCTATAGCTATTCTCCCTGTTCATGCCAACTGTACGAGAGGTGAATGTTTTTATAACTCTAAGTTAACTTAAAATATATTAGCCAAACATTTATCCACAGCATAGTGCTAGCACAGCACGGTGTTAAAACCCTTGCTAACTATGGGTGACATCACAGAGGGCTTGTCCATTTATATATACAGTCTATGGTGACGTCACAGAGGGTTTGTCCATTTATATATACAGTATATGGTGACGTCACAGAGGGTTTGTCCATTTATATATACAGTCTATGGTGACGTCACAGAGGGTTTGTCTATTTATATATATAGTCTATGGTGACGTCACAGAGGGTTTGTCCATTTACTGTATATATATAGTGACGTCTACGCTTACGCTTCTTTCCCCAGGGTGCTGAAGGAGGAGCGCATGGTGAGGGAGGCGGAGGAGAGGGGGCTGAGAGAGGAGGAGGCGCGGGCCATGGCCGAGGAGCAGAGCAGGCGGGACGAGGCCCGGCGCCTGCGTGAGGAGGAGGAGGAGGGGCAGAGGGCGCTGGCAGAGCAGGAGGAGCAGGAGTGCCAACAGAGACAGGTGAGGAGCGTTGTCAAAGGTACAGTCAGCCATTACAAGCTAACTGTAAACTAATAATAATAATAATAATAACTATTTGTATAGCACCTTTCATACACAATGTGCAACTCAACGTGCTTTACAGTTAAAACATTTGAAAAACAAAGGATTAAGGGAACAAACTAAATTAAACAAAAAGAGATAAGAAACAACAGAAAAGTAGGTAAAAGCCATGAAAATAATAAAAACCATTCCCTAGAGGCAGATTTGTTTTCTCCCTCTAACTACCATGGCCTCTGTTAATGAACTCTGCTAGCAGTATTTACCTGCCCTAGCCAAATCTGCTAGCGGTGCTTTGCCTGCCCTAGTCCCAGCTACTAGCGGCAGTAACCTGCCCTAGACAAATACACTTTCTTTTGTCGTCAAAATCACAACAAATATCTCCTCTAGTCTGCTAGCTTAGCGCTCTCTGTGCGTGCTGAAAGAATACTTCAGCACTCTGTAAATAGGTACACAAACAAAGTGGTGAACGCCGCTCACAACAACAATGCCGCTTGGCTTCGCAATGCATTTCAGTGTGTGTATGAGCTAGAAGGTAGCAAGTGTTCTCGAGAATGACGCCAGAGTTCAGAACGTTTCTTTAGAACAGGGTAAAATGCGGCTGACACGGCTCAACGTCTACATTACTTGAACGTCAAATCCATAAACATGAATTGAATCTCTGCGGATCAAAGTCTTTACGCTTTGAACTTCATTAAAATTGCATTCCTTGGGCGGTGGTCTGGAGGATTTTGTTATTCAGGTAGAACGGCTGCTGTCTGGTATACACAGTAAGCTCACATCACCCTCAAAACTGGGACTTATCAGCTTAAAGTGATGGTTAGTTAAGAGTTAATTAAGCATACTGCAGTATACTGTATTCTTACTCTATTCTAATAGCATTCATTATTATTATTAGCTAGCTAGGTAGCTGAGCCTAGCTTTATGTATACTTAAATTGTTCATTCTGTAACGAACAAACTCTCCATTGCATGATAGTGTGCATTATTTAAAATAATACATTCTAAAATAGTTATTTATTGGTCACATCTTTTGTGGGTCTGAAACGTTGTTTAGTACCATGTAATCAATAATTTCAGTCTGGTTTTTCCCCCCCACCCCATATCTTCACGCCTGATAAAGTGCTGAATAAATAACGTTTTACAAGCTCGAGTCCTGTCCCTTGAACCAGCTTGTGTCAGGTGGATCTCATGTGGTAACATCTGAAGCACAGTACAGTATCTAGGGGTTGGATGACAAATGATCATGTAAATATCCATATATCATCTATCTATATATCAAATGCTGACAATAAATCTTTAGATTTCCACATTGTGAGATAACATGCAGTCTCGTCGCTGCTAGTTCCAGTGTTATTATTATTTCTGAGGGGCAGCAGAGAGGAATAATACTTGATTAGTCAGAATGGAGTTCACCTGAAAGCAGAAATTAAATTGCTGGAGTGTTTATTGGGTGTATGACAGCAGCACACTTCTCATCTCTGTAATGCTGGCTCTCCATGCCATAGGTTTCTAGTTGTCCCCACCTAGTGGCCAGTCAGAGAAGCTCGAGGCGGCATTCGTAATAGACACTGAAGACAGATAATTGTGCTCTTCATGAGACCATAAACATTTAAAAGGCACATTTACCTTCATAGTTTTGGGAAAATATGGAATGTTATGAGAGTAAACAATAATTTAGGGAACGACCACACCCTTGTTATGCAAGGACCAAGTTTATTTTGGGTCACCCTCCCCTGCCTTTTTCTGCACTTAAATATGTGTTTGGATTGTTGCCTTTGTGTTTCAGAAGGAGGAGGCCGAGGCTAAAGCCCGGGAGGAGGCGGAAAATCAGCGTCTGGAGAGGGAGAAACACTTCCAGAAGGAGGAGCAGGAGAGGCTGGAGAGGAAAAAGGTGTGGCAGTTTAGTCTGTTGTGCCATGTAAACTTCCTGTTTCACTTCACACCATTCAGAAGTCTTCAGACTTCTGAATGGTCTTCATAAGATTTCATGCCGTCGGATTAAAGCGCTACTACGATTCCACACATTCTCAGTTATGTTTTTAAATAAGCCCCTGAAGGGAAGTGCTTCACAGATTGTGACCCAGCACATTCAGAGCACTGTGTCTGGATTTACCCGTGTGTTTGAACTTCTGCCTTGTAAAATGGGTATTTTGTGTTCAAAGTCAAAACCCCTTAATGTGACCAGCACTAAATTACAGGCGATTGAACTGAAAGAGCCCAGGACAAATCCCACTCTAGTCCATGAATTCATATAAACACTATGAATGCTGTTTCCATATATAAAAATAAATATTTCCCATAAATTCATATAAACACTATGAATGCTGTTTCCATATATGAAAATTAATATTTCCCATAAGTTCATATAAACACTGAATGCTGTTTCCATATATGAAAATAAATATTTCCCTTCCTCCCTGGTTGCCTGTCTGGATGAAAGCACAGCACAGCCTGCCTTATCATGCCCCCGTGTAAAAGCACATAAAATGTTTTAAGGGTTTTCTAAGCCAAGATGAATTATGTGTTTGGCTTAACCTGGATAGACCGCCTCCACTCCACAAATTAACGTGTGTGTGTGTGTGTGCGCGTGCGTGCGTGTGTGTGTGTGTGCTGAGAGGTCAGACTAAATATAAACACAAATAATGGAGATTCTGCAGCGCCAGTCGTCTGTGTGGTTGTAACGAGCATGCTCCATGGACAGTGAGCCCATGACAATGTAGGCTAGATAGTAGTGAGACGCGTGCCGACCCATAAACCCGCGGGACACGCATGTTCAGATAAGCTTATGCATGGGTTGGGTTCAAACTCAGCAAGCAGCGTTCCGACCAAGTAATAAATATCTACTGAATCATTGCGTGCGAGCAGGGATTCTCTGATATCGCTCTCTCAAACACACACACACGCATTATGGCGCAGGCCATATACTGAAGCGGCGGTGCAGATCCTCTCATGCCCTTGCTGTCAATCTACATTATGCATTAGTCATACTGAACTATACATTCGGTTAGGCCTACGGAACCTATATTTATTTAGTAGCGTATATATATATATATATATATACTGCCTATAGACTATGCAATCATGTATTATGCTAGCGTAGCCTATTGCTAACAGATAATGTAGGTCTGCTAGGACCGGTTCTGCTGGCCAAGGACTTGTTCTGTGCTGGAATAAACACACAATAACAGTGGGCCCCTCACCACCTGTGTTTCGCTTAGCGTGACTCACCAAAGACAAAGTCAGTTACCGTTAGCCTAGCAGCCATAGCTCCTGATAATACAGTATGTAATAATGCATTACGTTCAGATCACATTTTGAAAGGTCCTTGTGAACAAGCCTGCATTAAATATGCAGCAATCTCAAAATAGCCGTCAAATTTTGATTTGTTTGTTTGTGTGTAACCATGGATCCTCCTTACTGTAAGATGGTGCTTTTCCTTTTGAAAGTGGCAGCTGCAGGATCCTTGAGATCATGGTCTCGTTGTCCTGAACTAGCATTGCACCCTGGGAGGGAAGGTGGGTGGGGGGTAGCATATTGCATCAATTTCCACTGTGACGTAAATATTACCCCCAGAGGGTTGGTTGGTCAAGCAAATGAAGTCCGTGCTAGGCATAGGCTAGCGTATTTCCCTCATTATAAACTCTCGTCCGTGCTCAACCATTGTTCCAGTTGCGTAATCGCCAGTGACAGAGCTCTTTGCTCACGGACATTAAAAGCCATGCCAGGCCTTCTGTATTCACTTCAAGCATAACACTCGTTCTCAGGCTTGATGCATGAGAAACAGGGGAACTTTGGCTGAGCGATTCTATGGTAAAAAATCTCAGGTGGAAAGGAAACCTTTAGACAGAAATAATAAAATTTCACAATGGTAAAGATTTGCACCAGTCAAAAAGCAAATACAATTAAAATCAGAGCATGTGCCGCGTCAGCACATTGCAACCAGTGTTTAAACCAATGATCTGCATTACAGACACAGACTGCACAATGGCTTGTAGTTGGTTCTTTCATGACGGGCATGACATGTCTGCTACCATCGCTGTGCTAGAATGATTACGATATCATATAATATAAACCATTCTGACAATGAAGCATTTAACAAACCCAGCTGTGGAATATGAACATAGCCCTGTTTGTTGGGGCTCAAACCCCGCGGGGCAGATTATGAACTCAGTTCAATACCAAAGTTAATGGTACTAATGTTGTGTTAGTTCTATAGTATCTGTGTTGTATTCATATAGTACTATAGTTTGTGTTGTCTTAAAGCATATACACAGTAGTACTATATTCTGTGATGTTGCCTTAAACAGTATAGCACTATAGTCTCTGTGTCGTCTTGAACCATGTGTTTCTGTTTCCACAGCGTCTGGAGGAGATCATGAAGCGGACCCGCAAGACAGATGGAGGCGACAAGGTACATTGCTGTACCTTCTCAGGCGTAACCTTCACTAGCTAGCATGACTTTACGTTCCATTAAGACTGACCAGAATCATCGTCCTCCTCCACAGAAAGAAACAAAGTCCGCGGCATCCGGCATCCCCGGCCAAGTCAACGGCGGAGAGGCAGTCGACCGCAAAGGTACTGTAGAGCACATCAGTCTGGAATGGAGTCTCTCTTCGACATGTTCTCAAATGTTAAGGCCCAGACACACAACGCGATTCGCTCATTGGCTATCGCTTTGTTGCTGAAAGCTAGTGGACATTCCTGGCTTTGGTTGCCTAGGTATTCACATCCGAAATGTTTCCGTCATCTGTCAAGTCAACAATCTCTTTAGCTCCCATTGGTAGTCAGCTCAAAGTTGAGATTAGTTTATATTGATACCTGCCCACTTTGCAGAGGTTTCATTATCTCTAGTCGTTACATCGCATCTCTTCTAACGTGTCTGGTTCTTTACACACACGATTTTATTAGATTATCTTAAGGTAATTGCTAGAATTGATCTCCCATTAAGTCTAATGGATAGTCAGTGCTTGTTTTCAATATTGCATTTTAGTGCCACTTTAAAACGGCTGATAATTCTTAATACAGGCTTTTCCAATTAGTTAATCCGTGGGAACAGATAGATTTTTGGATGGTGGCCGATGTAATTGCCGCTAAAGGACTCCTTATGCTGTTAATCGTGTCCAAACCCCCCCCTGCCTGCCACTAACATTCACTAACACACAGCCAACATTTCTCTGCCTAGCTTCATTCTTATTCTTTCATCAAAACATTTATAAAATAAAAAACAGGAATTTTAGATTTTAAATGTTTTTTTTTTATTTTCCTTTCCCATCTGTGTCAACTCAGAACACTGGAGTTATTGTTCACTTTTAACCAAAAGGGGATGTATTATCATTGATGTTATTCTATTAAACCTCTGCCTGATATCCTGTCCAGCTGCAGTTTAAATGCCTCCTTCAGTAGTGGGACCTACGTGCGTTAGCTTGCCGTCCCAGCTCTGGGGCCGAGGCGGACGGTGGAGGAAGGCGGAGCGCTAGCTAGCAGTAACAAGATAGCCTGCATATTTACGCTAAATTGTGATGCGCACGTCTCACTTCCCCCGAAACAAAAACATAAAAGTAGGGTCAAGCGCACACACCCCACCATCCACAGATCACTGAGCACATCACCTCTAACGGTCACCCCTCAAAGTGATAATGGAAGCCTGCATCTTTCACACCCGCACACCCCGTAGTGTGAAGGGAGGTGGAGGAAGATTGGGAGATATGGCAGTGCAGTGGAAGCTGTTACCAGGCCCGATGTGGTCTGAGGAAGGGGGAGGGAGTGTCTGGTCGTCTGTTCGGGACGACGGGGGTGTGGACAGCTGTCTCCGCCCACGGCAGCTTCTCAGGCAGATGTTTGAGCATGCTGAGCTGTTACCAGGAGATATGGCTCAGGGCGGCCACATTAGTCAAAGTGTGTCGTCCAGTGTGCACGCTAGCTAGCCTGGTGGTGAATGAGTGTGCGTCTCTGTTGGTGAGTGTGCGTGTGTGTGTGTGTGCGTTACAATCATTCCTTTGTGTTCTTTCTTCCTGCAGTATCTACTGACTACCAGCCGAAGCCAGCTGTCGTCCAATCGGATAACAGAGTAGAAAATGGGCAGGGCGGTGTGAAAGAAAGGTGAGGATAGCCACTGTGTGTGTGTTGACACCATAGACTTTATATATAAATGGACCCTCTGTGACGTCACCATAGACTGTATATATAAATGGACAAACCCTCTGTGACGTCACCATA
>JAODTR010004326.1:0-33387 GCA_025399935.1 Amblyopsis rosae | reverse complement strand
AATGTGGCTCGGGAAAGGGAGGTTTGGGGTGCCCTGCTGGAGCTGCTGCCCCCGCGACCCGACTCTGGATAAGCGGATGAAGATGGATGGATGGATGGATGGATGGAATAATCTGATTACAATATTGTATGTAACGTAATGGGTTACAGTTTTTTTTTTGTAATCAATTACTCCCCGACCCTGGTGAGGTGCTAACACTGCCAGCAATACACACCACAGCGCAACTCATCGGAGCCGTCGACGCAGTCCTTCATTCCGTCGCATGCAGGATTGACTTTGCTCACACACTTCCCATTGGCACATTTGTAGGTCAAAGATGAGCAGCCTTTGTTTTGGTCTAGAGAGAAAGGGAGTGCAGACAGAATAATACAGAGAGCAATATTTACAAACGTAGTGGAATGGGAAAAAAAAGATTAGAAGGCAGCTAGAGAAAATAATGATGTTCAAAAGTATAAATACAGAATAAATTAATGGAGGCATATAAAGTTGAATCCATTCACAAATATGCAGAATTAGGTTCTCAAAACTTAATCTAAATACAAAGTTATAAATTAAGATAAGTTATTGTACAAATAAATTGATAGAGCTAGCATCCACCTAAATTGTGAATTTGGCCATTAAAATACTTTACACCAATTGTTCTCAAAGTGGGGTCCGCAAAATAATTAGTTATACAAAAAAAAAAAGAAGAAAATGTAGTGCATATCTGTCTATGGACAACATACTGTATACCTCACCAGAGGTTAGTTGTTTTCAGGAGGTGCTTATGGCCATATAAGGACTTCTGTGTCTAAGCAATTTTTTCTATGAGAAAAATGAATGGCCTTTTCACTATTCGCTATTCTCCTCCTAACTCATATGTTAAGGCACATATTCACACTGGATAACACTGGTGTTTATCACTAAGTAGGTCAATTAAGCATTTTGCTACATGCAAGCTATTCTTGCTTGCGCAAAGAAAACACGTCACTCAAATCACTCAGGGCGATGTAAAGCTCCTGTGATGTTTCAGCTACACATATTATTAGCTTTACAACTTCGGCACTTTCTTTCATTGATAATGACAAGAGTTAGGCCAGGGCTGGTGTGCATAATGCGTGACGGTATTTTACTTTCAACGTTCAGCAGTTAGCAAACAACATAACTTCCAAACAAAGACCTCAACATGTCTTAAATGTATGTCATAACCCAAAACTAAACAATAAGAAAAAAAGTGGTGTTGACTGCGAGCAGTGACAACACAACTGGCGAGGTCTATTTGCGCCAATAAAACTAACATATTATTGTGTCCATTACCCCCACCCACGTTAGCGTTTGGCCAATAAAACTAACTTGATTGTGACACATCACATAAATCTGTCATGAATCAATCACTTCACGCAGGTCACAATGAACCATTTAGCTGCTAGCTAGCTTGATATATTAACTATTAGTGAAGCGACTGCAGTGAGCGAGCATGGAGAAATACCGATGTCACACAAAATCATCAAGTGAAGCCTGAAGGTAAGATCAAGCTATACAAATTGAGAAAATATGATTTTAAAATAGTTCCAATGGTATCTAAGAATAGAAATGGTAGGATGCACAAGTCCTTATAGTCATATATGTCAATGAGGATTATGCTTAAGTGATAGGATTATGAGGGGGTCCTTGTTTGAGAACCCCCTGCTTTACACTAACCCTCTGAAATAGCAGAACCATTGGAAGATATCCAAGACACGATGGGAGTGAGGAACCGATACTCACATGCTCTGGTGCAGTTGATCTCGTCACTGCGGTCTTTGCAGTCTATGACGCCGTCGCACATTGAGGACTTGGACACACACACCTTGTTGGAACACGCATGGTAGCATTTGCCTGCCGGGACCGAGACCCGAAAGGTACACAGTTAAGAATCGTCAATGATTAATGTAAAACAATGCACATATAAGACATACGTAGTTAGCAACCGATACTTACTCCACTTACTTGTGTGTGTGTGCTCATGTGTATGAGTTCTCGTGTGTGTGTGCTTGTGTGTGTGTGTGTGTGTGTGCGCTCACCACCACAGTTGCCCTCTTCACTGCTGTCTCCACAGGTACTGGTGCACTGGCTGCCCTGAGCCTTACACTGGCCGCCCCCGCACCACACCTCCCCGGGCTTACAGGACGCTTTGGAGTCAACACACATACACACACACAGGCACACACACGCACACACAGGCACACAAACCTCTATTCCAAAATCCACAGTAACAATAGTGAAGAGGTTCCTGACAGTTTAAATGTGTCAACTGAAACGTTCCTCAACAAGGTAAAAGGGAAACAAATCGAAGATTTAAATTCAGATTTTAATATTATCATCATATCAAATACTATTGTATTGTTAAATATGATAAATGACCATAATAAATCAGTAATAGTACTGTTATGTGCTGGTACTACACTGTCATGTGTAGCACAAGCTGGACAGTACACATGCTCACACCTGACACTAGGTGGCAGTATATTATCACACATTATACCTGCAGACCAAGGATATGTCAGACATCTCAACATACGGCATTTAGCTTCATCCCGTCCGTCTGAACAGTCTTTCACACCATCACACACCTTCCTCAGAGGGACACAGTTTCCGTCTGCACAGCGGAACTGACGGGGACAAGCTGGACACGGAGAGAAACATATGGTCAGGGTGTGTGTGTGTGTGTGTTTAAAGCAGACAACATCTTGTCTTACTGCTTTCAGTAGAAAAGGCCCGGTAGATGAGGTAGAACCCCTTGTAGGTGAGAGATTCGTCAGAGTGAAAATGGAGGGAAACTGGAGAGGAATAAACTCGCTTTCTGCTGCTATCTGTTACCGGGTTACACAGTCTGTAAAGACAGAACAACAAAAAAGGTCTGGAGTACTACATAAATAATATAAAATTAATAAAAAAAACAACAGAGCAAACGCCTATATCTTGTCTTTTAGTTTTTTGATAGTTATTATTTTGTCAAAACTCATTTAGTTTAGTCATCAATGCTTGAAAAGAATAACAGACAGAAAGCATTTCAGATACTCCCTTTTCCTAGGTGGCTTTTCTAAAAGTAAACACATAAAGCAAGTGCTCCCATACTCCCGCCAGACCCGAGCAGCGATGATAAAAGCTCGATGTAACCCAGTGACTGTCTATCCAGCCTGCTTCATGACTCACTTCACCCCTCCGACGTCCAGCCAGTCTTTCTCACAGCCGTCTGAGGTCGAGTCCTGAATGTCCAGCGTAACCACCGTCATGGAGATCAGGTATCCTGGCAACGGTGCCTGAAAAACACACCGGAGAGCCGCTAGGAAAAACTTGCCATGCTGCAATAAACAGACTACAAGACAAAACAGGATTTTCACTCACTCACTTAGCCCATCTCCTGCACACACACACACACAGTCATTCCTGATTATATTTCTCTCCATCGCGCTTACACTAGCACTCCTCTAAAACACACACACACACACACACACCCGTAGCGTCCAGGTGCAGTCGATGTTAGGAGGGTAGTGTGCTGGATAGTAGGGCGACGATAAGGAGCCATTCCAGGAGGAAATTGTCCCACCACAGACTGTAGAGGGCGATGTTGGCGCGCACACACACACACACAGGAAACGGCAAAGAGAAAATTTAATTGGTTCAAATGAATGTCATGGCGTGTGTGTGTGTGTGTGTGTGTGTGTGTCTGTGCGTGCGTGTGTGTGCACCTGCTTTGGGGATGGCCTGGAAGTAGGCTCTGAAGACGGCTCCGTCCCTCTGCCGGCTGAAGGAGAAGGTGACCAGCATCACGTTGCCAGAAGACGTCAGCTTCATGACCGGGGAGGACCCAGACACAGGCAGCCCACACCACCTGTACATATTACAGTAGCATGTAACACCGCCTGTAGCATGTAACACCACCTGAACACATTATAGTAGCATGTAACACCACCTGTAGCATGTAACACCACCTGTACACATTACAGTAGCATGTAACACCACCTGAACACATTACAGTAGCATGTAACACCACCTGTAGAAAATATGTAATGCCAAAAATAGGACATTACTATATAAGAAATTCTATTTGTAGAAAATAACATTTACACGACTGTAAAATGCATACATAATAATAATAATTTTAACGAGTAATACTATGTGAAATCATCTCACATTGATAACCAATGTAAGCAGCAGCCCTTGCACTGTGACAACAGACAGCAATAACACCCACACCCACTATACCTGCTCCCTGTGTCAAGGCACACAGGTGAATGCAAAGCAGGCCTACCTGGCAATGATCTTGTTCTGCAGAGGCAGCAGGAAGTCGTAGGCGGACAGCTTGTGGGCGGTGCAGCTCCCTGGCGTGGCCCCCTGCAGGGTGAGCACCACCAGCCGCACCGCATGGCCCGAGGGCACCCGCAGACGCCACTGGTAGTAGGGCTTCTTGGGGCTCACCAGGCTCAGGGTGCGGTTGTTCCCAAACTTGGCGTACAGGTCGAAGGACATGGCTACCACAGGACACACACGCACGTGACTGGTTAGTCAGGGATGCTGGAGAAACATTGTCGATATTTGAACTCAATCACAACACAATAAAAACTACACACATAGAACAGTTCTAGAAATACAAATCTAAAAATACATACTGTATATTACATGAAATATGTTATTTTGTCTCTTAATTTTTTCCACGGCTGCAGAAGCTCCGCCCTCCCACATCGGACATGCATTGACAAGGATAGGATTGTGAGGTGCGATCTGCACAACTTTGTGTTCCCATATACACAGCCAGGGCTGTGTCAATATTGTCAATATTGAACGGCCAGGAGCTATAATCCATTTGATTGGTGTAGACAAGGGAAGTGGTGGATACTATTGCCACAAATGTGGCAGCTGAGAAGAAAAAATCTGAATGGTAAATGTAAAGGCTTTCTCAGCTAAACGAAGTGCATGATACTCCTAATTAGCCTAGTGAAACCATCCTGATCTCACAAGCTACGCGTTGACTTTGCCATGAGCATAAGTCTGGAACCCTTCAATTCAAACATGTTTGTCATAAAGGCGGCAATACAACTTTTGAATAAAACTTCCTTACATATAATAAAACTTTTACTTTTATCTCACTAGAATGTACACCATTGTACACCACCTGTTTGCGCTCTATACGGGGGACAAATGCTTTTACATTGAGGGGAGATCCCTCATCATCACAATATGATGGTCCAATCAGCATTCTCTCACCCTGGAAGCCAAGCTGCCACTTGCCACTCTGCATGCTGTTGGGGTTCTTAAGCTTGTCTGCCATCTCCTCTGAGTCAAAGTCATCAGGATCCAGACCTGCAGGCAGAACAATATGTGATGTCACCTCACCAACATGTGATGTCAACACACTATCACCACGTCAACACACTATCACACAACATCACCTCATCAACATGTGCTGTCAACACTATCACACAATGTCACCACACCAACATGACGTCAACACACTATGACAGAACGTCACCACACCAACATGACGTCAACACACTATCACACAACATCGTCACACCAACATGACGTCAACACACTATGACACAACGTCACCACACCAACATGACGTCAACACACTATCACACGTCACCACACCAACATGACGTCAACACACTATGACACAATGTCCCCACACCAACATGACGTCAACACACCATCACACGTCACCACACCAACATGATGTCAACACACTATGACACAATGTCCCCACACCAACATGACGTCAACACACTATGACACAATGTCCCCACACCAACATGATGTCCCCACACCAACATGACGTCAACACACTATGACGCAATGTCCCCACACCAACATGACGTCAACACACTATCACACGTCACCACACAAACATGTCATCAACACACCATCATGTGTGATGTCACCACGTCAACATGTGCGATGTCACCACATGAATGCCCGACATAACCATCACAACGTGACGACATTTATAATAATACTGTACAAGATGATGACCTTGATATCTTGAGGTACTCTTAGCTCAGCCGTTAAGATTATTTTAATACCTTTCCAAAGTATTGACTACATTCTTCCAACAATGGCTCATACTAAGTTTAAGTTACTTAAGGTAAGTGCATGTCTGTGTGTGTGTGTGTGTGTGTGTGTGTGTGTTTGTGTTTGTGTGTGTGTGTGTCTGTACCCAGCAGGCTGAACAGGGCATCATTCTGTTCCATGTAGTAGCGGTGCTCGTTGCGGCTGGCTATGATCTTATTGGTCCCTGGGAGCCTGCGCTGCACAAGGCCCGGGATCGACTTGCGTATCTCCATGGCAACATCGTCAGGGGCCGAGAACTTGCTCCAGTAGAAGACGCTGAGCCCTTCTGCTCCTTCACTGTCACACAAATGGTTTACGATGTTGCCGACGTCAACAAGACAATTAAACTTATGTGTTAGAAACTGTTATAGGAGCCATGTAGTAGTGGTCATGTTAGCCACAAGGTGCAGTGTCTCAGTTAACAATGCACAGGACATGAACTGCTGTGCAATCCTTTGCCTTTGATATTAGAGATTGGTGGTGCGACTTTTGATGAATGCAATTCCTCCCAAAACAGGAGATTTTAAATTTTGAAATTGCCAATAAACGTACACACTACTACTTATTAAATACTATTTAATGTCGCTTACCTGAAGGCAACAATTCCTGAGCGTAGATAGTAGCCGCCCCATGGCGAGGACTCGTAGAGTTTGGAAAACTGTTTCCCAGACACACAGAAGAGAAACAACATTGTTGTACACACTGGAGGTGACATGACAACATTGCTAGTGACACACACACACGCACACACACACACACACACACACACACCTGGCCAAAAACAGTGGGTCAAGCATATCCCTGTTTCAGCCTGCATATGTGTGTTTGTGTGCGATAGGTGCCATGCAGCAGCACAGAGCTCCATTGTGTGTCAAGCTGACAGCCTTGTAGAGGCAGACCTGGGCGGTGCAGGTCCGTGGCCTAGGGTTCAGCGGCTCTGTAGTGAACAGATGGCCACGCAGATACCATGGCTGACTGCGTGGCCTGCTAGCTGACGCGCGGGCCTGATTAAAGGGACATCACAGATGCCGCTGCAGGGGATACCGTCCCCTGAAGTCAATCAGCCGTACGACCGTCCCATGCCCCGCCCGCTATCTCAAACACAGGCATACCCATCCCGTTTCTCCTCTGGAACTCTGGGAGTCATTCCCAGTCTGTGCTACCGCCCTGACACTTCTCCTCTAATGTCAGTCTCTCTCTCTCACTCTCTCTCTCTCTCTCTCACACACACACACACACACACACAGCGGCTGCTTGTGTGGAAGAAGCGGCACAGACAATGTTTTTATTGAGGACGTGCTCTTCCTCTCACTGTTGCTGCCCGATCCCCTTCGCCGGACGCACAAACGGCGGGCTTGTCCTCGGCCCTGAAAGGGCCCGGTCCCAGTGGAGTCCCCAGACTCACTCATTCACACACACACACACACACACACACACACACACACAGCAGCCGGCTCCTGTTTCAGTGGCTTTACATTTAACACCACCAGAGAGAGAGAGAGAGAGAGAGAGAGAGAGAATGTGTGCATGTGTGAAAGTGTGAGAGAGAGAATATGTGTGTGTGTGAGAGAGAGAGAGCGGGAGAGAATATGTGTGTGTGTGAGAGGGAGAGAGCGGGAGAGAATATGTGTGTGTGAGAGAGAGAGAGAGAGAGAGAGAGAGAGAGAGAGAGAGAGAGAGAGAGAGAGAGAGAGAGAGAGAGAGGGGAAAGAGCAGACCAGAAAGGAGCGGGGGTAATGGATATGAAAGCAGAGAGAGGAAAGAGGAGAGCACTGCAGTCTTCTGCAAATGTTAAACGAAGGGCCCAGTCACCCCGGTGTGGCACATCAGGGCGATCACAGGGGGGAGAGATAGGGAGAGGGCCGTAAGACACTTACATAATGGTCCAAGGCCTGAGCCTGGAGGTGGAACTGCAGGGAGGTGGAGTCAGACAGCTCCTCTGAGAAGCTCAGGTTGGGGAACTCCACACTGCCGCCCAGGTAGAACAACGAGCAGGGGGGAGCTGGAGGTAAGTTGGGGGGGGGGGGGGGGGTTTGGTTGGTAGGTTGATGGAAACACCCGTAGGATACATGTGGCTATACACAGAACCCACTGCTGTGTGTGTGTGTGTGTGTGTGTGTGTACTCACTAGTTAAGAAGTGAATGGTCAGTGCAATGGCAGCAGTGAATGGAAATAAAGGCAGGATGCTTATTAATGACCACCGCTTCCATGAGCCACATTCTGGGGCTAAACCCGCCTCATTTTTCTGCCCTGTCTGAACATCAGGTTTCCTTGGAAGGCTTTGTAGATGGGTTGGCTCCTTAAACACGCCTCCTCCCTTCCAGAGAAAATAACATTGTTTTCATCTCTATATACACTACTTATCTGTACATAGCCAACAAAGAATACAAACAGTGGTTGCACACTGACATTTACAGGTAATGTAATAATTTTAAATGAATTAGGCCCATTGAGATAAAGCGTTTATTTTTTTATTTTTGAAGTCTAAAATCATAGGTTGGCAATATTCCACCAGTGAGCACAAAGTGTGAAAGGTCTGCATTCCCACGGACCTGTTGTGCAGCAATTGCTACCCCTGTAGGAAATGTTATTTTCCTACCGATCAAATCAACTCAAAGAGCCAAAATCAGGTGGCAGAATATAAAAGTTTGCAAAATGTTCTTTACATGTTGACTTTGCTTTGAAGGAGCTAGTCAATATTATACAGGTAGGCTACACATTTGGCAGAAGGGCAATATCGGTCACGACACCGGTGCCGAGGTGTCAGCACTCAATCAAGTCGGGCACCCTTTACATTCTTGAGAAACTAGGGAACCTAATAGGCTACCTCTAGAGTCAGATTTTACGAACACTAACAATTGCTGGACAAGGTTATAGGTAGACACCGACCATTAGTAATTGTCCATTTTGGTAAAACAACTCAAAGGCTAAAAAACTCGAAGCGAAATCTATACATTTCAAATGGTAATTATTTTCTGCATCGCCAAATCATCTTTCATTTGCTGGGCTGAAACGGCCAGTCCAGGAGGGACAGTAGCCTATCTGTGTCTTACCTGTGCAGCAGGCAGGCTGGCAGCAGAGTGGCACGGTCCATGCCCAAACACGCTGTAAACTTCGATAGTTTTGCTTTTGGGGAGAGTCCTCATGGCACCGTCCCGCTCAGCTCCACAGAGGCGATATGCAACAATACCCGAGGCATATAAACGATGGAGCGAGGAAACCCCTCCAATCGCTAGTTTTTTTTTTTTTGTGGAAAAAGTGGAGAAACCCGACCTGATGCGGCGGTGCGGCGGGCATTCACTCTCCCGTATGCCTGGACGGCAGGTGTCACACGGAGCCCCATAATGCAATGCGGGACAATGGGACCACTATGAAAGTGTACAATCCACACAAGCATTCGTGCTACCGATATTGTGGGCAAACTTCCTCACGGTGTATGTGAGGTTAGATAGCACCAACAAAAGATTGTTTCAAGGGGACGTGCGCAATAATAGAACCTACATGGGCAGCATGGCATGCGCTTGGATGTGGTACAGAGGAACCAAAGAAAGACAGGATCTGCAATTACTAGTCTGGAATCAAGAATGTCTAATATACAATTAACTATAGCCACTATATAGGCAGTCTTGGTTGTGAGCATACATAGAAGAATGACACAGAAAAGCACATACAGGGAGGGGTTGTTATTGTTTTATTATTTTCTTCAGTGTATTCATCTAAAAGATAAATATGTTACTCTAGCATAATTTCTAACATCTCAACTGTACAGTGATTGCTTTATTGTGATGCCTTATTAATGTGCTATCACAGGCCACGTGAATAAGGTGCCGTGATTATGTCAGTTGATATGGCGGTGGATCCAAGAGGTGAACTTGGTGACCCTGGTGTAGACCCCTGGTAGGTTGGGCCTGCCACAGCCCGATCCCCAGCTAACGATACCAATCAGGAACCAGCGACCCCCACCTGGTGCCCGACACGACAGGGGACCACCTGAGTCTCCCTGGGAACAAAACACACACACACGCATTCAGATGCAGGACTTAAAACGAAGGGACGTTTAAAAAAAAGGCATTTAAAAAGGTAAAACTTGTGTTTAGTTTCCTTGTTTGTTTGTCTGTAAGTTATGTGCTATTCACTAGATATTACTCTACATCTATAGCATCACACACTGTATATAAACAAAGGAATCGCGCTATGGCTGAGGTCTACTCACTCTGCAGGCGTCCTGCTCTCCTGAGGGCACCCCAGCACACAACATGCGTGGTGAGACAAGGTAGTAGCGCTGCTTACACTCGCTCTGGCTGAGGACAGACACCTCTGCCTTCTGAAGCACCGTGGGCAGCACCTTGTCTGTGGAAGGGTGGGAAAAGGACAGGGGCCATCGTCTGAGCAACTCAACTGTCGTTTTAAAGGCCGTGTATTATCATTTTGTTCGACCTTTCTCCCTTTGAGCTGAACGTTCTGTTTCAGGTGGTCAGTTAAATGCAGGGAGGGTTAGTCATTTTTGAGAACGCCTGCTAACAATATTCTTCCACATCCACAGCGCCGCTCCACACATTGAAATGCATTCTGAAGCAAAGTGTAGTACTGTGAGCAGTTTTCGACACTTTGCTTACATTACTATTTATGGTGCCAGGGCTGTGTAGAAGTATCAGATTATGTTTTCAACACGCACAGAGAACGGTAAAATAGCAAAATGCGAATTTGACAAAATGTGAATTATCTTACAAATTAGCTTGTGTTAGCTGACGCACTTGCAAACTTTCAGACATCGCAACTGACCACACGACTGGAAGAAATAAAAACATTAAGGGGCTTTAATGGATTATTGCAAATGTGACATATGTACCATACCATAAGCACAACTTACTCTCAAACACCTCAAGAGATGCTCTAGTGAAACAGTGACACACACTAAAGATGTCATCCTCCTAAAGCTAGCTAGCACGGCCGCTTCTGACACCTCAAGAGACGCTCTAGTGAAACACATTAACGATGTCAGCCTCCTATAGCTAGCTAGAACGCCCACTTCTGACACCTCAAGAGACGCTCTAGTGAAACAGTGACACACACTAAAGATGTCAGCCTCCTATAGCTAGCTAGCACGTCCGCTTCTGACACTGGAGTTCTAGGTTGGAGCCCAGTGTGGCACAGGCACTGCCCTGTTAGTTACACAATTAGAACACGGTGTTTCATGTACCAAAGGATAGTTCCTGGCATCGTGGGAAAACAGAGTGTTTTGAACAGGAAATGCAATTTAATAAAAGCTTTCAACTCGAATAACGCATTTGTTCACAAATGCCTTACAACTGAAACAGATCAGACAAATCTCATCATGCAATAGCAATCTGGAGGGGCTTTGCTATTTTCACAATTATAATAGTATTTTATCAATGCATTTCTGTATGAAATGATGGATGGATGGAAAATACATGAATGGCAGAACACTGGTACGGATGTGGTCTCACCATCCTCAGAGCGGTAGCCCCAGCCGGTGACCCAGCAGCGGTGTCTCGGTGTCAGGGTCTGTGAGAGGGCCGGCAGGCACACTGGTTGGACTAGGGGGCTGAGGGCAGCAGGCCAGGGCTTCTTTAGCTGCAGCAGGGCAATGTCATAGTCAAACGTAGGTGCGTTGTAGTACTCGTGCACTATGATTCGCTGGATCTCTGCCACGTGCTTGGCACCGCCCTGTGCCAGCATTCCCAGGTGGGCGCTCCAATAGCGTGGGTCAGACAGTCTGGCGAGGTGAAGGGTCAAAGGCACAAAGACAGAATAGAGCAGATAGAATGAACGTCAGGCAACTTGGTCAGAATAAGTCTTTATTGCGATGTACATTCACACACACAAGGAGTGTTCCTGGTGTGATTGATGTAACACATTTAGTATAACAAAATATGTAAAGAATATCTTTTTTTATATCCGCAGCTGTTAAATATAATTTAAATGTTTAGAGGCCATGGACTGAATTTAGAGTTTGAAAATAAAATCAATTATTAAAATACATTTTCCAAAAACTATTTAAATTTAAAAAATGAAATTTACATTCAGCTAAATAAATGAATACATTATTATTTATATGGATCTATTATGTATTTTCCTGGACGCTAAGGCTCATGCCACTCAACTAAAGTCTGACTAGATACTAGTTCCTACACGCAGTAGCTTGTACATTGGTTCCTAGTTAGCACTAATGAAGACACAGGTTAAAACCCAGCAGCAACAAACCCCCACCTGTCTCTGCTGAAGCAGTGGGCGGCTGAGACGAGCCACTGGGTGGAGAGGACCGAGGCTCCGCAGTACAGGTTGCCAGAGAAATGAAGGCTGACCTGCCATGGCCACTCCCCATCCACAGAGTTCAGCCCGCCCACAATGCGGTCCTGGCCTGGAGACGAGCCAACCTTCTTCACGGGATTGCCACAGGCTGTGTAGGAAAAGCACTGGTGAATTCATTTACAATACACATCATACAACT
Source organism: Amblyopsis rosae (assembly GCA_025399935.1). NCBI lineage: Eukaryota > Metazoa > Chordata > Actinopteri > Percopsiformes > Amblyopsidae > Amblyopsis > Amblyopsis rosae. The sequence continues at coordinate 20,842 of JAODTR010004326.1, read as the reverse complement.
GTTATAATTAAGAAACAGTATGTGGTTGTGTGTGTATGAGGTAAGAAAATTTATTTGGGAAGGGTCAAATATTGTCCTGTAAAAAAACAAACAAAAAAAAAACATTATTATTACGCATTATTACATTTTATCATATAACTTTGTGATAAAAGAGGTGCTGTGTTAAAACACTGGGGGAAATGAAAAACAGTCTATTTTGTACAATAATGTGCCTCTCATCTTAACATAATCTGCAATTAGTGAATATGTAATGATAACAGAAGAATATGTAACAAATTTTGCCTTGAAGGTCAATGTCAACAGTTTGTCAACCCTAATGAAAGTGAGTGTGCGCACGTTCATTTGTGTGTGTGTGCGCGCGCACGCGCCCTATCAGCCGTGCTGAGTCACTACCATGACAGACAGGCCTACAGCAGACTGATTAATTAAGAGTCTAGGCTGTTATGCCTGTGTGTGTGCGTGCGTGCGCGTTATTACCCGTACAGCACCAGTGATCAAAGACAGCCCTGTTCTCACCACCTTTAGACCCCATCATGATGAAATAACACTGCTATTATTACAAGGCAGTCCACTCAATCTGCAGGTCCTGTCTAGAAAATGTACCTCAACATAACACTACTGAAACTCCACAGGCAGAGGAGAATACAAAGGTTTTTAACTTGGATTTAAAAGAGGTCAGGATGGAAGCAAGTCTCTGATCTTCTAGCGTGTAGCATACAGTAGTAGCAAAATGCCACTTCACTCTCGTTTTGTCTACTTTGAAATGTCAGCAGACCGGCCCCAGATGACCTAAGGAAACTGCTGCATTCAAAATGTATTTGGACTCTAAACCATTGAGTGATTTGCACACAAGAAGCATTATTTTGCTATTAAAGTCAAAGTCTATGCAAGGACCCAAGTGTAGAAGTGATGTGTGCGCACCTTTCATTGTCCAAACACTAGCGACAGCTGTAGCTAACCACCAAAACACCTCTCCCTGCAATGCCATAGGGTGCTCCCTCAGAAGCTCCGCCCCACACTTTGGAAATGCATTGAGAAAGCTAAGATGTTGTTGTTGTGCAGTCTGCACCACTTTATTTGTGTTTCGATCAATGACGCCTCCTGCTCTGGAAATTAGGGAGGGAGGGCTATCGTTTTGGTGACCCATTCAATAGCCTAGGTAAATTAAAGGTATCCAAGTAAATAATTTTATAGAAAACTCGAATAAAACCATATAACCTCTTGCTTCCGTCAGAAGCTCTGCCCACCGCACACTGAAAACACATAGCAAAGGCTAGGCTATTGTGTTGTGCGAACTACACCACTTTGTTAGCGTTACTATTCACAGAGGCAGGGCTGTGCATAGGCTACAAACATCAGATTTTATCCAGCACAAAGAACAGGCAGCCAGCAGACCAATGAGATGCAGCCTATTGTGAATTGACAGTGAAATCGCTTACTATAGCTTTAAGTAAAGCTATAGTAAGCTATAATAGCTATTGTCACATTGCATTGTAGCCTACAATTTATTATTTGATTAATTTCCCCCAGTGTTTTTCTTAGTCACCTCGCTAGTGCCATACTGTACCACTAGGCTACCCCATAGATGGCAACATAGGCTAAACTAAACAAGCAGAGATATCTGCTTTACAATTGAATTAAGAAAATAATGAGGGCTACAAAGCACACTTTATTGTTCCACAAAGTGGAACATTTTGCTTGGGCATCACCCCTGCTACAGCTGTACAAGTTGACATACACTTTACATGAACATATATGTCATACACAATGTTAGTATAATAATTTATATAAAAACATACAATCAACGCACCATTATTCAATAAAGATTACAAAATTACATTTAAAAAAGTATCTACATGTATATCAAAAGTATCTCAATGAAGATTTGCTGATTCAGTTGTCATGTTATTTTAGGTGCAGCAAAATGCTCTCGCCCAATCTCTCTTACAGTATGGTAGTAGGCCACCTTGGTTCAAGTAATACAAAACATTTAACAGGCTTCTGTTTAGATATTGTTAAAAATGGTTATGGAAAAGCACAATTGCATACACACTAGACGATGCTACCAATTAATATTATTATTAATATTATGATATTACTTACTTAGCAAGTCTTGCAGACAGAACAGATGAGACACAATCCATAATGTGCAGCGACGAACCATTCTAGGTAATGTTGCGTAGACAACACATGTCACTGACAGATACCTAACGAACGTTTTTTATGACGTAAACACGTTAGTGCAAGCACTCCCGGAAGCCATAGAGAATGCATTGAAAAGCCTGCATTTGGATCATGGAAAAAAGATGTTACCGTGAACGTATATGAGAGTGGTCAGGACGATTTTCAGCCATATTGAAACCTCCCAAAAAGGGGCTGGATGCTATACGTACTCCACGGAACATTGGACGCTGATTGGATTAAGATGTTTAGAGGCAGGACAGTCAGCTAGGGTACACTAGTAAACTTTGAAACTCCCTCGTCTCTCTTTCTCCCTTTGGCGGTGCGTCGCCCAATCGCCCTGAGGAACAAATCGTCCCTGGTTCCTATATGGAGCAGGGCTGTGTAGAAGTACCAGGTAGTGGATTGAGCCAAGATTTTTGGTGAATTTGACAAAGCCTTTAACATAAACATTCCAGATCACCCTATACTAAAATGTAAAGGCAATAAGGCAATAACTAAGCATTAATTTACCATGTATGAACCCCTTGACACCGGTTCCAGTCAGACTGCAGCCGAGATAGCGTATGTATTCCCCCAATTATGGTTTGTGCATGTCCAGTGCGCACGTAGGATCCTTTTGCATTCATTAGTTTCTCCTAGGACCGGACCGGTCCAAGGGGGAACTACACCCGGTTCTAGGAAGCTTATTTTTGGATATTTCATGTGATTTTGAGGCTGCAAATATGCTGAAATTGTGCAAACGAGCCTTGATGTCTGAATATATTTCTAAATATATAAAAACATGTATTTTGTGTGTTTTTTTCTTTCAAGGTGATGCAAAAGTCATTTGAGATTGTTTATTTTTATATAGAACATTTAGAATATAAAATGTAGGTATGATGCATATTTGCACAGCGGGATCCAGTGGCATCTTGGCCGACCCAAGGTGCACCAGAGTCGACTTGGGTTTCACCAAGGTCCTGCCGATTTTTACCCGACCCATGGTGCGGGGGTCGGCGGGGCCTCCGTGGCATCTTGCCCAACCCGAGGTGCGCCAGGGTCCCTCCGATTTTCGCCTGACCAAAATTCAGCTATACACTAAATGTACATACACTTATTTTTTTAGTAGAAGCTGATATTATAGTAGGAATTAACTAGAATGACATTTCCTAAAGAAAAACACGTGAGTGCTAAAAAAAAAAGCATTATTTATATGCAGCCAATTTAGCCGAATGTAGCTGTTCTGGACGGACAGAGCGAAGTCGCGACCAACTGAAGTCGTCAAATACCGTAAAAAATATTACTCACATGAGGTTAATTCCAAAATTGTTAGCTGTAGAAGCAATCAATAAGCTGGTACATATGTTTTTATCTCAGGACAACTTAATGCTAATAAACCACGTTTTACAAACATAGACTCACCACAGTCCTTCTCATCACTGCTGTCCAGACAGTCAGGGGCTCCATCACACCTGGCATTCTTCTTCAGGATGCAGGAGCCACTGGTGCACTGGTACATGTTAGCCGAGCAGGCGCTCTCTGAGCAAAGCCAGAGAACACTGGCATTAACCAGAGGGAGCTGCTATTGACCAGATCTCAAGAAAACATCAAGCATGGGCACACATGGAAGGCAGCTGACTTAATATAATATATATATATATATATATATATATATATATATTCATTCAGTTTCCAGGTTCCATCTGATATGCCACTGGGATAATTAAGCCATTAATCATTAATATATATCTGCTGCAGGGCTATTCAATTAGGGCCAGATTTGAACAGGGTAAATTATGATTATTTAAGTGAGTGTCTATGAGCAAGACAACGAGAGCATCCACCCTGCAGCTTGGTTAATGTTCAATGTGTCAAGTCAATGGCAAAGGTGTTCTATAGAATTATAGGATGCCACTAATTCCAAGTCTCTCTGGCATATGGGCTTTCACACAACAAAACGTGTCCAGTTTGCAATGCAGTGTTCTACAACTGAAATTACATTTGTTAGACAAAGTAAAGACAAATTGGTTGTCTAGTTGGGTAGACTATTGGCACCAAATTCCAAATGTTACATGTACCATACCCAACCATTATCCTCACTAACAGCTATGTGCAGCTATGTGCACACACTTATGGCACACGCGTATGGACTTGTCACTCAGACTCATTTCATTGAGTTGATTATTAGGTCTGGACTACCACATTACGTTTACAAACAGGCTATGACATGATGTCTTGGCTGTACACTTTTGTGACTTGTGTGACTTCTACATCACCCTGAAAATGTCCTATAAGCAATCCAATTGATATTCGTCATGAGTACATGAGTTGTTGAGCCAGCAAGTTTGGAGGAAACCAAACCTTTTCCAACTCTGTGTCCTTGCAGTTACAGCTGATAGGCTACCAGGATAGCTGAGCCAGCTACCTTACAACTTTAAAACTTGACATTATTTTTATATATTTACACACACACACAAACACACACACAAACACGTGCACACACACACACACACACACACACACACACAGTCAGCTCTTATGAGAATAAAGATGTCCTACCCACAGTGCAGTTGACTTCATCTCTTCCATTGGGGCAGTCCCGCTCTCCATTGCAGACATACAGAGGATGCAAAGGACTGCTGCCTTGACAGTTCTTTGACGGGTTAGCTATAAAACAGCATTGGATCCATTAGTGGTAACAACACGTCTAATCTGGCAGCCCCACACACGCTGCACAGCCATATACTGTAGGTCTTACAGCAGAAGACCTCATCGCTCTCATCCAGGCAGTCATCCAGGCCGTCACAGCGTCGACCTTTCTCCACACAGAGTCCCGTGGAGCACAGGAAGTAGCTCTCTGGACAGGCTGGGTCGACGGAAATGGTCAGATTGGTGAAGATGACAATGGGTTTATGTTGTTGTGACCCGATCACACCGAGACGCATTGCAAGAATTTAGCAAAAATGTTTTGCCGTTTTTTAAGACGCGCATAAAAGTTGAAATATCCTCGAGTTGTGCTGTTTGTCAATGTGACAGTTGACCCAGGCAGCCGTTCTCTTCGGCGCAGACAGCGCACCTCTGTGTGATCGGGGCTTTAACAAGGCGCGGCGCGTCTCGGTGTGATCGGGGCCTTGGTCGGTTACAAACGCCACTGGCGTTCTTACGCTCACTGATGTTGTAGCTGCTGTAGGAGGCGTAGAAGGGCTGCTCAGCGCTGGCGGAACTGCAGCGGAATTCAATCTCTGCGCTGTGTCTTGCAACTCGAAACACTGTGGAGTGGTCTACGTAGATCCCACAGAATCTAGGCAAATACAACGATATGCTCCATTAGCCATCAGTTGTATATGGCAGAGCAGCTTGATTTAGGACTACACATGCAGAGATTGATGCATGTGAAAAGGTATGCACATGCACACACACGCACGCACAGAAACCCATACATTATTTCATTGACTTTCCACCAGCCGTGTTCACAGCCCTTGATATCTTTTGGCTTCAGAACATAATTGTGGAACTGAAGTGCCACTCCTAAAGCCTGGTTAGGGGTCTGCAGGGGAAACGATAGAAATCACAGTCAAGAAAAACATCACTAATTGTGCCGTGAACAAATCCTCACCGAACGCAAAACAGACAATGCGTACGCGCGCACTACCTGAAACGTCCAGGAGCAGGAGCTCCGAGGAGGAAGCAGGCTGGGGTAAAAGGGGCTGTTCATCTTCCCAGAGATGCCAGGCAGCAGCTGGGTCTCAATATGAGACACACACGCTGTGTGTGTAGGGGGGGGGGACACGGGGGGAGCAGTTAATGTCCAGGCTTGCTGAATTACAACATCCACACTCCAAGTGCTGGTGTATTAATCGCCATAATGGTTTATATAGCAAGCCACCTTGCTCAGAGATGGCCTCAAAGTGTCCCTTGAAGCTCTTGCTGCCCTGGGTCATTCTGAAGGACAGCAACATGACGTTGGAGGTAGACACCAGGGAGAGGGGCTTGGACACTGGCTCACACAGCCTGCAGGGGGCGGTCGACAGTTACAGCATTGCACGCCAGTGATATAGCTTCTTATACATGCCACGCACGCTCACCTGTGCAGAGTGCGCCCCCTCATGGGCAGCAGGGCATCGTACACGGTGAGAGCGTCGCTCACGCAGTCGCTGGCCTCGATGACGAAGGAGGAGATGGTGAGGTGGATCAGAGAGCCAGGGAGAGAGGTGAGCTTGACGTGGCAGCTGACGCCGCCCCACGATGCGTACACGTTGAGGGGAATGCTGGTCTGGAGCATGTTGGTGTACAGTTTGTCAACACAGTTGGAGCCTGGGTGAGCAGAGATTTGTTTCGTGCATAATGGATCATACAGCTTATCACATGCACAGGGCTGTAAATAGTAGTGGTGGCTTTTGACCCATGTCACCGAAAAAACGTAACAAAAGTTTTGTGTGTATTGTATTGAATAATTGCAGGACGCGCGAAGCGGGAACAGCCAACACAAACGAATGTCGCTTACTGACTGCCTGACTGACTGAAATACTGTATGTTGTATTGCCATTAATGAGCGCCACCAAATAATGTAGCCTATCAATGTGGAAATCCCTGTGAATAGTTCCTCCTGCTGTTCTATACACACTCAACACATTATCAATGTAATCTTTAGCTGTCTCACAGTGTTTTTTGGGATAATTATTACCTTGCGAATATTGGCTGCTGTCAAATTCACGTATCTGTGATCATATCGTCATCATACTTATGTTGCAAAACTGTGCGTGCACTATATGCAGGATTACATCACCATTGATTGTACACAGTAAATGGGTCTATTGTACAGTTTTCTAACCCATACTGGTATTGGTCTATGGTGGCTCCAGAGAATGCGGCCGGCTGAACTAGGCCTGTTTAGTTTTTACTTGATTAATTGAATGACTTTTAAAACTAAATAATAATGTAATAAAATAACTAATGTTTCAATTAAAATATTGCATATCCATTTTAAGATATTAGTGATTCAATTTACCTGCAGCAGTTGTTGATGTGTAATCGGAGCGTTGAGCAACTGGGGAGGAAAATTATTAAGTTAGTACATATGGATACACCCCCCCCCCCCCCCCCACACACACACCATTGATGAGGATAGAATCCATGTCGACCGGGAGACCCAACAAATTCCCTACAGAGGACCTGTTCTGTACGCTGGTGAGGATGGAGTCTCGGAAGATGGCCTCCATACACTCCTCACACAAGGACTCACTTCTCAGGTGGGGGACCAAGAACACCATCCAGAAATGAACCAGAAAACCACCCTTGGCATTGTTGCTGGGAGGAAGGGATTGAGATGAAACGGCTGTTTATAATGTATTGCAGTAAGGCATGTCTCCAAGTAATTTATAATAAAGATAAAGTCCAGTAAAAGCAGGAAGCTTGGCGCCATAATACCTGAGGTCTGAAATGACAGCTTGCTTGTAGAGCTTGGCCAATGAAGACATCTTGTACACATTACCCACCTGTGGCAGCCAGAACAAATATTATATTCAACAATATAGCACAACTGGATATACCCACAGTGCAAGCTACGATGACTTGGGGCGAACTGCAGTGGTTGTTGCATCACTAACTTACCACATGTTGAATTTTGGTCGCCATGGATACAAACTCATGGGAATCCGCCTGCCGGTACTCTGGGATAAACTCCATGTTGGCAACGCGGAACATCCCGGCAAAATACACTCCACCGTCGCTTTCCCTGCGGACTGATAGTGACAGAAGGTGGAAGAGTGTACGTAGCAGGTACATTTAAAATACCAGGAAGGCAGTGAAGAAAACCAAACGATGGCCGAGCTTTAGTTATGCATACACATGCCCATTCAGGCCATGGCAGTGTAAAGTGTTAAAGCTATCTATATCGTGTATGCAAAATGTAACAGTTTCAACTGTGTAACTGTAAAATGTAACTGTTTTAACTGCAATAAGGAATCAATGATACTAAACTTATCAAAGCATAACAAAAGCACTGACTTTGTCACCAACACTTACATACGAAGACCCATAGCAGAGACCATGTGATCACGAACACCACAAACACCACCACGGTTATAAGAATGGCCAGGCTGGACAGATTCAGGCTCAGAAGGTCCGGGCATCGTTTCTTGACTTTGCGTGGCTTCCGTTTTCGCCTGATGTACTTCCGGCGCAGCTTCTTCACACTGTGGTCGACGGTGGCCACCTCCACAGACACATCACCAATCTATGGAGGTAAACCACAGAGGTTCATTACTATTTACCTTTCCAGAAGGCATTTCAGTAGTGGGTCTTCTATTATGAGTTCTAATTGAGCACAAGATGCATTTTAGCTGGAGGAGAGATGTAGATGCTGTAATTATCATTTAAAATGTTGTTTGGGTAAATCTTTTTTTTTCTATCTCAATGAGAGGGTTGAAATAAGGCACATTATTTTGGTGAAAAAATGTGAGAACCATGTCCATTGCTTTCTATAGGTCTGCAGACATTCAGTACTGCACTTTAGTATTGGAGTGAATACTTCTACAGGGTAACTGCTGGTACAATATCAAGCTTCATGGAGTCATTGAGGGTTCACAAACTGCATAATAATGAAGCAACAAAGCCGCTTCACATATTCTCTTATCAGTCTATCAGCCAGTGTGCATTACAGTACAAAGAATATGATAATTAGCCACCCAACCTCAAAGGTCTCCAAGTAGATCACAGAGACCGGGTGAACAAATAGCCCCCCGAGCATTTGATGGTCTCATTGAGTGTGTATGAATGTGTACTGTAATAGCAGTCACTTAGTAGACAGAATTCAACCAGCGTTAAAATGCTTGACAGCCAGACTGATTGTACATCAAATAAACATTACATTAACATTTGGGTCTATCAGTCTTCTGGCAGCGATTCAACTTAGTTACCTACTTAGTACCAAAGGCAGAGTAGTAAAAACTATCAGATCCAGCACTAACAGTCATTGGGTTACCCATGCATTATTCACAGTGTCATCCCATACTGCACTAAATCCACAGTGACACAGCGGGCTATAGACTAAATTCACAAAGACAAAATCTGACTATTAGCCTGGTTCCCATCCCATTAAACACAGATGTGGGGTAGAGCAAGTCATGGAGAATCGCTCAAACAACAATCCAAATAAGTGGGCGTGGCTGTGAAACAGAGCCTTATTATTGCCATGATTTATTAGGCCAACACGTTCTACAAGTTGTCAAATGGTCTTGGTTTGCGTCTGCCTTCACAGGTACAAATTGACATAATCACAATTAGGTCAAAGGATTACTTACACTGGTAGCATCCAGTTGAGATGTATCTTCAGATCTGCTTGACTTATCGCTCTCTTCTTCCTCTGCGCCCATGTCACAGACATCCCCTCACCTCCCAATCATCTGATTCCTTGTTTCAGATGGCACAGAGCCATTGTCCTTGCAAATAAAAGCCATTGCAGGAAACCATCAGAGAGAGAGCGAGAGGCACTTGTGTAGAGCAGCGCAGCACAGCATTTGAGATGCCTCACTTCTTAGGCAGCTGGTGCGTGAAACCAGATCCATCTGTACAGGTGAGCTGTTTGAAACTGGCTGGGGAACTTACGGATGACAGTATATGTCCTGGGTAAGGTTTCATTCAGTGAATACAATCTCATCATCTAACGTAAATGAATACTGAATGTCACTGTGACACAAATAAATGTTGTCTGCTTGGCAAAAACTGCCTATTGCAACATGATTACAAAACGGCATTCTCGTGTGGTAGTTTTATATACGTTTTATTTACAGTGTTAACAGGGTAGGTGTGTGCGAACAAACTTGGCCTGTTGGTACAGTTCCCAGACTAACAGTCCAACTCAAAAAGGGTCCAGCCTTCAAGAAAATAAACTAAAACCACATTAATTACTTCAACTTAATAGCAGAAATATACATCGTTGTCATAATTAACATAAAAAAAAAACACATTTCAGCTGGTATACTGTATATAATATATATTTATAAGACAGGGGACATTTCTTCAACTCTTAATAAGCAGCATCTTTAAGCACACCATCAGAATGGAGGGGTCAAGTATTTTAACACTTTTAACTCAACTTTAATACGAAACATAAACAAAGACATGTCACAACTAAAAGGCACAAACAAACACATCAGAAGTTTCACAGGTAGGTTTTTGGAAAGGATAGATACCATGCTCACACACAAACACACAACAAAAACAAATCAAGTGGTCTTCCAGTCTTCAGGACGGATAGGGAGTAGCTGAAAGAGAAGGGGTCTCATTTCCTGAAAAAGGAGTTGCGGGTGATGGTGTTCCACAGGTGGGAGGGCTTTCGCTTTGGGGGCTCAGCTAACGAGAACACCTGCTGCTGAGGCACACTAGTTGGCATGGTAACATGACGTTGTTGAAGTGGATGGAGATTCTGTTCTATGTTTTGGTGCAGAGGTGGGATGGAACCAGAGTAGCCAATAGCTGAAGGGCGAACAGAGAAAGAACGACTCAAATCAAAGCCAGTCATAATGTGACTGGTAGTACATATAATTTACTGAGTTTAAATGTAATTTTCATTCGTAACTCACACTTAATTTTCCCTTGTTTGAATTTCCGGGCGTTAAAAATAGCCCGTTTTATTTGTTCTTCACTTATTTCCATTCCTGCCAAAACAGAGGGACAAACTCTTAGTTAAACTAAAATATATTGCAAAAACAAGCCCTTGCTAAAGTGGAAGGTCAATTAGCCTTCTCTCACAGCAACTATAAACCATGTGTCATACAGTATATAGGCCTGTCACGTTAGCTATTTTTGTTGGTCGATATGTTGTCGCAGAAATATACAATATTATTGTCATTTTAAGCCACCGATGAAGTTATTATATAATGGCATAAGAATGTGCAAGCAGGCCGACGAGGGCACAGATGCAGCACAGCCTGGCTAACAACAGGCATTTAAATACAACAAGCAATGTTATTGACGTCTGAGAAACTATCGAGGTCGTGTCCATATCTCGCAGAATAAGTCGATATAAGTCATACATTAGTTGTAGTGGGAGACCCCTGACTTTACTTACCCATCTCTTGGTCTTCCTGAACCCTCCGTCTCTCCCTGGCGAAGGCCTCTAACCACCTGTGTTTGTCTTGGGCCTTCCTGCTGCAGAGAATACACAAGCTCTCCAGCGTGGAAGCATGTCTCAGGTGCAGGGCGTTCCGCAGGGTCAGGCCCAGGTCCGGGTCACGGCCGTCGGGGAGCTCTAGCACCTCGGTCTGGTCCATGTCCAGCCGGCCGCGGTAGTGGAGCAGGTCTCGCCGCAGCACGTCCTTCTTGCAGAACACCAGCTGGTGGTCGAACAGGAAGAAGCTGCGCTGCTGGGTCTTGCCCTGCCGGACCACCCGGGTCAGCTCTCCGGAGTGGATCAGCTCTGAGCTGCGTTCCAGCGCGTCGGCTCCCTGCCAGCACGCACGGGCACACGCGTTGTCATTGTCAGTGCTTTGAGCAGCATTTATTAACTCGTCACGTGATGTGCGTTACAGAGACACGGGACTTTTAACACACACAGACGGTCACAGCCAAATCCCAGAGATGAGCCGTGGAAGTCAACACTGTTAGAGCACACTGGTATATTGTTGTATGTCTAAACAACACTCCTTACAAAAGACTTTAAACAAATTATAATTAAAACTTATTAATATTGTTATTAGAATAATATCATTGTCATCATAATCATCATTTTCTTTTGACTTAAGCTTTGCTCTCATCCTCTCCCCTATATTACCTTCTGTTCTGTCTTGACCTTGAGTATTCAATGTTATTTTGTCTGTAAAAGCACTTTGTAAAGTCGACCCTTGAAAAGCATCCTGTGATCCCTACAGCCGTGCGGTAACTAAGCACAGCGTGTGACGGTGCACCATTACCTCCCAGTGCAGAATGCCAACCTGCCAGTGAGCGATGGCATCCACACTCTCCAGCCTCCGCTTCCTCTCGTTGATCAGGCTGGCCACGTTCTTCATGGCCGTGTAGGCGTCGCTCACGCCGCTGTAGTCGCTACGAGTGGGGACAAATGCAGTGGGTTTGCATAATGGCACTGAGAAGGTGTGTCCAAACGTTTGACTGGTGCTGTATGCATGCATGTATGTATGTATGTATGCATGCATGTATGCATGTATGGTCTTTCTTTTTTAGATTTGTTATAAGCAAACAGCATATAAAAGCCTAATGTAAAGTCTATGTAATAGCGCCTTTGAATTGTAACTATAGCATATAAATTACAATATATTTGTTCATTTATGACCTTCCCCCAAATTAGACATCATTATTATTTTTATTAGGCTCTCTCTTTATTAGTTCTCTGGGGGAGGAGTCCCATTAACCTGACATGCCAGATGAATTGTTGTCACAACTCCACGGCAAAATTACACTGAAGCTAGCCTCGTGAGAGGAGGCTAGACCCCCATACCCCCCGCTAATAAATGTGTGGCAGTGGCATATAGCTTTGGTTTTATATTTGATTTGAATACATTAATATTTCTGTTGAGATTTACATGAAATATTTTAACTGCTACTGTATAAAGGGAGTACTGCTGTTAAACAGCACCTAATTTCTCTGCAGTACTTTTACAATAAAAGGGCGCAATACACGGTTTTTGAATTAATAATAGAATTTTGCGCAAAACAATGCGATTAATAATCGCAGAAAATCATGCGAATAATCACGTGAATAATCACAATAAAAATGTTTAATGGTTTCCCAGTACTAATATATATTAGTACTGGGAAACCATAAAAATTAAAAAAAATGTAAACACAAGGAGCAGGTACCTGTGGTCCTTAGGCGTGAACTTCAGCAGCTCTCCCAGCTGAAGGGGGTATTTACAGATCTTCTGGACGGGCGTCAGCAGGAAGCCGGCGATGGAGATGTCAATCATCTGCTGCAGGAGCCGGCAGGCCTCGAAGAAATGCTTGTAACGGCCCAGCTTCATGAGTCGCTGCAGCTCAGTGGAGGCTGCTGGGTGGGTGTTACAATACTCAGAGTAGATGGAGAAGCCCTCCTCCTTACAGTACAGAGAGAGAGATAGATTAACACTATGTGTGAGTGTGCTTCTACGAGTCACACAAACTATACTCTATAAGACTGGTGTCTATTTGGAAGTACGGGAAAGAGACCGTCAAATAGTAACCACAATTATTTAGGAGCAGGTAGCTATATGTACTGGGGCAGAATATTCCTGTCCTATACCTGCATGAGAAAGCAGGAGCCGATTTCGCTGAGATGCGGTTGGTCCTTGTTGTATTTCTTCTCCATGTCCCGCAGGAACTGTCTCTGGAACCTGTAGATGTCCTCGATGTTGCTGAAGATGGTCTTCAGCTGGGGCTCAGTGAACATCGTCGGGTGTTTACGGCACTGACGGATGTAACCCTGACACACACACACACACACACACACACATCCACTGTAGCAGTACTGACATGAGCTACACGCAACTCAGTTCTCAAGATGGCCAACAGGGAGTGCCCAAGAGTAAATACTAGAAGATTACAGGATACTGTATCTACAGTATCATTGTTTTATTGCGTTTTTTTTTAATTATATTTAATACGTCATTGTATTCTTGTGCATGGATCAAAACGGTTGCCACTTGCAGTGCTACCTCACAGATGTCTCGGAGGTGTTTGATGTAGATGCGCTCTGTGCTCATGATCTCCTGCACCACGTTAGTTCTCATCTGCTGCCGGTGTTCAGAGCCGGCCGTCTCCCCCAGCGATGGCTCCTCCTGGTCCACGACGCTCTCCGTGCTCTCCTCGCCCGAGTCCTCCTGGTTCACGAGCACCTGCAGTGCGCACGGCGCAAGGGTCACTCACACACGCCAATACACAACAGACAAACAATGGGCATTATATTCTGAGTATCCTTCTAAAGGCCATGAGCATATATGGTTGTTTGCAACATACCTGTATGCCAAGATGTAGTCAGTGTTACAAACACTTAGTCTTTGTTTAACTTGTTGGCATGACATAACACAATAAAAACACCCTTTGGACATATTTAGAAAACAATTCATGTTGGGCTGTAACAGCAATTTAAATAGTTGAAATAAGAAAGGCCCACATACCCGTTTATACCGTTAAAAAGCTGCCAAGTGGCTTCACGTCGCGGCAACAACGCTACGCGCAGTTTAACCAGCTCGTGCTCATCAACATAGACACAGCTACAAACGCTTACGCACGCAGCGCACGCCAACATGCCAATCAAATAGCATCACCATGGTCCCCGTGCTCTGCCCTATAACTGTCAATCAACCCCTGTCGCCAGAGAAACCAGCGAGACCTCTCGACTTTAAAGCCAGTTCAGCCAGTGCATTAAGAGGGCTGGCGGGGCTTGTTTGGAGCTAGGCCAGTTTGCAAGGCCTTTTCTGCGGAGGATATAAAACAAACACACAGTAATCTCCAGGCAGGTCGGGAAGTACACTTACCCTGACAAAGCTGGAGGGGAACCAGGCCTCCCTGTCGGCCCCTTGGCCCCACCACCAGTCCTTATGGGAGGCATCCAGGACACGGATCACATCCCCTGCCTTGAAGGCAAGCTCCTGCTCCTCCATAGACACGTGGTCCCAGAGGGCCTCAGCATGCACAGTGTGGCCCGAGCTAATCCACTGAACAACACACACACACACACACACACATAAAGCTTTACATGCCCGTGTCTAACAAACAGAACATCTGGACTTCTCGGAAACTGCAGGGGCTGTGTGTCCTGCAGTCTTTAGGTTGTTGTGTAACATGTTGACAGAACACATCTCTTATTAGTAAAACCTTATGTATAGAGAGCACCTTCAAAAACTGACATTATATAGTGCTTTCACAGTAACAAGAAAATGGAAAAGATCCATAGCAGAATACTAATAAAATGTAAGTAAATTAGGGCATAGCCATGAGGAATGCAATGAACAAGCAAATTAAATAAAATATGAATAAGTATTGTATTATATAGAAATACCATCAAAAGAGAATACAAATAAATAACTTTATATTATCAGTTATGTTATGTAAATGTGGAATTAAACAAATCAAATAAATAAAAGATTTAAAATAAATAATAATCAAGACACATCTCACATAAAATCCACTTAAGAACAGGTTTTGAGACACACACACACAAACACACGGGATTAAACACATGGAGTTGGGGGGGGGGGGAGTCATAGAAATTCCTCAGCGGTGACTCACCTGGTTGAGAGCGGAGAGCTCCACCCCGGGCTGCAGGTAGGGAGTGACATCACTGAGCTCGTCAAAGCTTCCTTCCTCCTCACCGTCATCCAGCACCCCCGAGCACTCAGACACTCCGTCTACACACACACACACACGCATGTGTAAAACAGGCCTTGGTACACTATAAACTGTACACACACAAACATTCCCGGGCTTTACTACCTTAGTCTGCTTGTGGTCGTACACACACACACACACACGTACACACACACGTGCACACACACGTGCACACACACGTGCACACACACGTGCACACACACCGCTGAGCACCCGGTGGAGCTTCCTGCGCCCCACGCGGTCCAGGCCGATGGGGGTGCTCTGTGAGAACGCGGCGGGGCGGAGCCTGGCGGAGACGGCTCTGTAGGGGGGCACGTCGTGGGACGGGACGGGGGGCCGCGACAGGGGCTGCACGGTGGGAAAGGGTTGTGGGAGTCAGACAAGGGCTCATTTTTCTGGCACGCAAACCACCTGACTACTACTCTGACTACCACCAACAAACATGTTGGTGGATACACAGGGCTGCTTGATACACAGTCAGACAAATCCCACAGATGAGCTTCATGGGTCTGAGCTGTGCAAGTGAATACAGTCAGAGAAGATGTGTATTTTTGTACATCTAGAAGCCTCCCCGGCTGTACTCCCTGAATGCACACTAGAGTTTTGACATTTGACATACATTGCATTTGTAAACACGGCACTTCTGAACACGGGAAATCAATTTGATTGTTTCCTGTACTTTTGGTTATTCATTGAAAGCAGACCTTAAAGGCCTCATCTGTGATCAAATATCTTAATTATCATTACTACTCTCGTCCCCCCAACCTAAAAATAACTAGCTTCTGCCAACAGCCAAACAAAAAGCTTAATGTTTAAATTAAAAGTAAAATATATACAAATTGTAAAGAAAAATCAGGAGCGCTAATGTCCCTCAAACCCCAGGTGCTCATTGAAGGAAATAATAATCATTAAAAAAACTGATTACGACCACAAATTGGCATTAAAAAGTACAATTACGATTATTGCCTCCTACATTATTGCCTTACATAAAGGTGATTTATAGCACAAACCTAATGCGAGTGTGCGGACTTGGACTTTTTAAATGCCAAATTGTAGTAGCTGTTATTTTATAAATATAGTTTTGATGATTGGTATTTTAAAATAATGATATCCCTCACACATCTCCAGACTTGTGGTCCAACTGATATAAGTGACAGTGTTTCTGGGATAGGTGGGTGTCTTACAGAGGGAAGGCTGTCCTCCTTCTCAGCAGGGGCATGGGAGGAGAAATGTTCCACGCCGCCGATGACTGAGATCGGCCTCCGTCTCCGGCTTAGCGTGTCTCCGCCGACGCTACGGTTGTCGGAGGTGTCGCTGCCACAGCCCGCGGTAATGCCCTGGCTCAGGGGCCCGTTGGAAGCCGTGTCCTCGAAACGCAGCTCGGCCTCCTCCTCGGGAATGGGGTACTTCCTGGACACCAGCTGACCGTAGTCGGAGATCGGTCGGGGCCTCGTTCGGCCCGCCCTCCTCCTGGGGTTGACGGAGGGCGTGGTTTCCTCCTTGGTGGGAGACGGGGGTGACTTTGAGGGGGACGTTGGGGAGACTGGGGGGGTGTCGGTCGCTGTCGGGGAGGATTCTTCCGCATGGAGCGCGGCCTCACGCCACTGTTGGTCTGACGTGGCCTAAAGGTCAAAGAGATGTGCAGTGGTTCACAGGTCATCGAGGACAAGGATATTGACCCTTACGGTTCAATAATAACCTACAGTGTTTGTACATGTCTGCAGGGAATAGAACGTTTGTTAATCAGAAACAGAGCTCAATGTTTAGCACGTCGGGAGGCTAAAGCGCTGCTAAGGCTAAGCGCAGATTTAGCCACCACAAAGGCCATCGGGAACTTGGCCTGATCCTCGTGCGACCGCTGTGCGAGCTCACACAGTGCTTTACCACGCACACTGAACACAGTTACAATCACGTTCAAGCAGGAACAGCAGCAGCAAGAGCCCTGTGTGTCTAATAAATGCTATCACAGCGTAAAAAATATGCAGTGGTCAGTGTTCTCCGTGGTCAAACGGTGCCTATTGGAGACGTCTGGCTATGCCTTGCTGTAGGTCAAGCTGGGACGGCCAGGCTGAAACCTCACCTCTTCGTCGTCATCGTCCAGTCTCCGGCATATACACTGGAAAGGCACACAGTGGAATAAAACCATTGTGGAACATACACAAATGTCACCCTCCCCACCCACCCCCACCCCTCTCACACAGGCCTGTGTGTCTAGGGTGACGACCCTGAACGTTTCTTCTCCGCTAAATCCCTTGTCGTTTCAATAAAAACCCAATATTCCCCCCCCCCCCCCATTCATCCTCCATGGTGGAACTCAACTTCGGCTAGCCGATTAGAGCCCATTTAGCAACTGTGTGCGTTTGTTATTCTGTCTAGCTGACTGTGTGGGGCACCGGGACGCTCATCGTTGGACTTTGATCCGGTGGGGGCGCTGCCAGAGGGAGGGGCTTCAAATGGAATAGGGGGGGAGGGGAGGAGGGGAGAGGGGTTGGGCAGGAAGGAGGGAGGGGGCCAGGGTGCTTAGCTGCCTAGCATGACACAACACTGGGGACTGTGGAGCTGGGAAATATAGTCAGCGGCTACAAGCAGAGCTGGGGTTAATTATTAGGCAGCAGTGCAAAGACATGTATGATACAGGCCAAGAGTTAGCATCTGACAGCAGCAGGTTAGCATTATGAACGTCAGTGGCTGGCAATGTGGAGGATGCAACGTGATTTCAAACTACTGAAACTTTGCCGTCTTTAAATGTTATTTACTTAGACATATCACACCACCTGTATGTTCTGAACTGTGCAAGGCAACACTGTCAGAGGGAGCAGTTACATTCTTGAATGTCTAGAACTCTCAATGACGTTTACACGAACAGATATAGATTATTGACACTGAACGTTGACATAATGTAGTGTACTCCCAAGAATATTGAGTAAAAACAGCAACCGACAGTTGTGAGCCCGAGAAATCTATGTAATCGTTTCCTGTACTTTAATTATTCACCAAAAGCATATACTGTATAATTTTTCCACAATGTCGATAGTTAAAATAATTGATAAAGGTAATAGATAGTTATGAAATAATTTCATTGTTATATTAATATATTGGCCTAGATTTGCTGCATTAAGTGGAACTGTATGAACTTTGGACACTCTACTCTGAGCTCATGTTTTAAGATAGGAGCCAGGCAGGAACTATTCATGCATCACGTCAGCCTAAGAACTTATCTCAGTAAACGCTGTCACACTCAAAGATCGCATCATAAAAATAAAATAAAAGATTTCCCTATGCCCGTGGTTTCCCAACACACAGCAGGTCAATGCCATCGGGGTAGATCGAGTGCCACTGGTCTTGATAAGGATCAGATTTGATTGCTTCGAGTCCTTCATCGGCAATCCGCTTGTTGCATCAACACCACAATTTGAAAGAAGCCCATTCAGAATGGCCATTGTGCCTCCAGACACAGCCGTTGTTAGCCTTAACACCGACACACAGCACAGCATTGCAGCAGTAGGAAGCAAGGATTTTAGCATTTTAAATCGACTAGCAGCAGGCATACTGCTCGGTTGGTTCTGACCGGAGATATTCCCTTACCTCCTTCGTCTGGGAGGTGTCTGCTTGCTCCTGGCCTCCAGGTGGCTCCCTGTGGCTACGAGGAGGTGAACCCCAGTCTGCTGGCAGTGCACAGCTGCTGGCGGAGGCTGGAGCCACTGGCTGGCAACGACAAGAGGCGATGGGCACCGCCTGCTCCGTCCCCCCCGAAGGCTCCACGGGAACGGAGCGGGCCGGGGCCCCGTGTTGGCCTGGGCTGCTGGGGGCGTCGGGCCGGGGGTGGACCGGCGGCGTGTGGAGGAGGGGGGTGTCCTGGAGGGCTTCCTGCGTTGTCCCATCGCCGCCCTCCGCGGGGAGCTGGGGGAAGACGGGCGGAGGCCGCCGTTGCCGCTCGGCGACGTGCAGGCAGGGCACGCGGCGGGAATAGTCGTCGTGGAGACGGCTGAGAGGGGAGATAGGGGAGGTAGGTGTGGTAGGGGAGGTAGGGGAGGGGCCAGGCCTCTTGCGGAGGTCGCCCATGCTTCCGGCCAGCTGGTGCTCGGGGCCCCTGAGGGGTCTCTTCAGGGGGCTCCTCCAGCGGCGCACACCGCGGCTCTGGAGGTCCACGGACGAGGCGCTGGCCCTCCTCTGGAGGCCCGGAGCCTCGCCGGGCGGGTCCGACCCGGGGGAGACCGGCTCGGGGGAGAGGGCGTCGGGCGACGCCGCTTTTCGTCCAAGCGGGGTCTTGAATACGCTCAGGTTCTCCGCGCTCCTGCTTAGCCTGCTTACGTTCGCGCCCTCCGGCACGGGGCCAGGCTTCACGTCCCCGCCCTCGGTTGGCTCAGAGCCCACAGCTGCCTTGCGACTGTCAGTGGCTCCGTGGGTCCCGTTCCCTCCTCCCCTCTCTGGCCCCCCGTCCAGCAGAGGGATGCGCCCCGCTCCGTAGGCTCTCCTGATGCTCCGGGAGAACCTGGTGTTCCTCTGCAGCCCGTCAGCCTCCTCCTCCTCGACCTCCTCATAGTCCTCGTGGTCCGAGCCACAGTGGCTCACAGCGGACACTGTCCGTACCTCGCCAAAGCTCGCGTGGTCGCCGCTCTCCGGGCGGGCGCCGCCACCGAAGCCGTTCCCAGGCAGTTCCCGGTGGGACGCGGGGGTGTGCTCGTCGCCGTGGCTGGCCGCGCCCCTGCTCTGGATGCCCTGGAGCACGGAGGAGCGCAGCTTCTTGAAGGAGCAAACCACGCCCAGGCCCGGGAGGGCCGCCCACGCCTGCTCGGGCCCTCGGGTCCCGCCGGCCGACGTGGGGCTCCTGGGGTTGGCGAAGAGCTTCAGGATCCTGGAGTGAGGCTTGCCGTCGGGCTGGCCCGCTGCTGCTGCGGCTGACCGGGCCGAGGGGTGGACGCCGTTTGGCCTGCTCTTGTCGCACGGAGGCCCCGACGGCTGGGTGGAGGAGGGTGCCCGCCGCTCTTCGGCGCTCTGGAACGCGTAGCTGTCACTGACGGGCCCGCTGCGGGTCATTGGAGGCTCCGCTGTGGCGCTATGGAGGGCGGGGGAGGAGTCTTCACTCATTGACAAGACGCTATCCAGCTGGTCTGCCTGCGAACACACACACAGTGGTTGACAAAACAGATCGAACTACATCCGAGCCTGAGACACCTTAAAGACAAACTACGGTTGTTAACTAGTACAACAACAAACAAACCAATAAAAAACACAGTGAGGAATTTTTCCTGGGTATTGCCGCTCATTTGTTTACTTTAGAGCAGGGGTTCCCAACGACCGGGCCCCGGACCGGTGCCGGGCCGCAAAGCACTACCCACCGGGGTGTGGGTAGCTAAAA
>JAODTR010004325.1:0-12133 GCA_025399935.1 Amblyopsis rosae | reverse complement strand
AATAATCCTTTAGGTGAGTGTATATATATATATATATATATATATATATATATATATATATATGTATATGTGTGTATAAATGTACATGTGTCAACTCATCAGTGAGGACAGAGCATTATCTTTGATAATAAGAACGCTATTTTCCTGAGGCTTATCTTTTAGCTATTATCAATCACATCCCAGTGTAAAGAAGATTCTAGTTTTAAGGATATCAATTGTTCCCCAGAGGCTTCATGCAAGGGTCTGGCAGTTTTTGTTTCACTTCAGCGTTAAATACAATTAGGCCTTGTCATTCCTCACCTAATCACCTCTGTAAAAATCCAGACATTAATCTGACTAATCAGCGGTGCCTGGCTTGTTTGGCCTGTGCTCCATTACAATGCTAAAGATATTTCCTTTTAAAGGACCCAATCCATGAAAAGTATTTCTAGATGTGACACAGAGAACTAGTAAGCCTTTCAAAGTGGACTGTTCCTGGTCTGTATTGGCTAAAAAGGGAGAGAGGCAGAGGAACAGGCGAATGAGAGAATAGTGTGTATGTTACGTAGATTACTGCAAACAGTTTGTTTGGTACAGCCCCTATTAGGATATGACCATCTAGTAGTATTCAGCAAAATATACAAGGTAAGGAACTGATGTTGATCGTCAGTACACAAACCGTAAAAGTTTATTATTCAAGATTTGCAGATGACCAAATCTGAAAATCTAGTTTGTTATACTGTAACTACCTGGTAGGCTACCATAGCAACAACTCGAGTCTGCAGAACAGGCATATTATTGGGTGTCATAACGAAATTGTATCCCATGCCGAAAACGGATTGCCATTTCTGGTACCGCAAGTAATAATGCTATTATCTGAATCAGTGATCGGGCACATCATGCAAAACATTTAATGTTATGTCCGTGATAATAACAAAGATAGAATATGTCTTTGTTTAACTTTAACGTTTCTTATTTAAACTTTGTGTTGTTGCTAGCAGCAGCTACGGTAGCCACCTGTCTGTCCAATAACCCTGTGGCAAGTGCTATCTAACCCTTTATTAATTAATTAATACGTGCTTATCAGTATTTGGCTGTTTAGTGGGCAAGGATGGCTGTGATGTTTTGCTCTGATATAATTTAACCTTCATTCATTAAATAATGTGCTTAGTAGGTACATGGCTGCATATTAAAACATAACACCATTCCTACACAGGGCTGTGTGACCAAACTGCTGCTGTATTTATGTTGTTGACATGAACAACAATGAACTACATTCTGCTGCCCGTATTCTTTACTGTAGTCTGGACGGTGAGGCAGAATTAATGCGCAATATTAGCACCTTGAAAACACTTCTAAATACTGTATTACTATATGTGGTTCAAAATCAAAACACATAAACCCATGTTCAAACCACGTTTTGCCATTGTATGAGTACTAGCAGCCAGCCTCAAGTCAACACAGCTACGTGGACGTCAAGGCGGGGTGGGCGGTTGCTTGTTAAATTTAAAGCAACATTCACTGAAAACAGATTATCTGAGACAGACAGAGTCGTGGTTGTGATCGTGCTATTCCACATAAACTAGGTGGTATTTTCACCTAAGCCTAAACTACATTGTATTGAGAAGTCAAGGAACTGTGTCAACAAGTGAAAAATGGCATTCAGTGACTCCTTCAACAGAATAAACAGTTGTATTTTGGGACTGCTAGCAGTACAGGACATGCTGTACAGTATACTAACCATATCATCGTGTCTGGAAGCTTGTGAAATATCTATGATCTGTCCAAGCAAACATCCGAATGGTATTAGTATTCGCACCCCCACTCCATTCTCATGACCAAGCCTTATTCTTTATTTTTTACCTTTTTTCTTCAAATGACAATTGATCTTTATAAGAGAAGCGTCTCCTGTCAAAGAATATAAAAACATCTGTGTCCCCAGTGAATAATGTTACATTTTATATCCTCTTCTGACAGTCTGACAAAGACTCTCAGCAACTATAATTGAATGGTAAATCTTTCTGTTTTCCTTCTGCTGTCCAGCTCAAGGATGGAGTCCTGCTACTATCTATAAAAATCAAAACTGTTTAAACTGGTGTGTATAGTTTATGCCATTGCCACCAACCATCCACCAGCCATGGCCCTCAAATGAATAACTGTAAAAAATAACAAGGGGAACATGTTAAATATATTTGGTGTTGCCATGGGTAAAATAGCCCATATTCAGTATATTAAACTCAAGCACAGTGATAAAACCAACTTAATCTATATAGAAGCTGCCCTCTATTATCTATCATATTATTATATTATATAATATATTATCTATCATACATTAATGGAGTGCTTATTTGCATGGCCATCATACCTGGTCTCTTATTACTGAGTAATTGGCCTATTGAAAAGCACTGCATAATTGACTAGTTATGCGTTAATTGCTTAGCTCCGTGGAGCCAAGGGCTTGAGCCCTACCTCACCAGATGTGGAAAACGGCTGTCTCTTTATCCTGATGCTCACTGGCCTCTTTAAGTGATGATTTGCTTTGAATGGGCTTGTTGTGGCCCAGGCCCAAGATGGCAGGGGAAACAGAAGGGCACCCCTACATGTGCTGGAGAGGCACAGCACACATTTCCTCTCCTTGATGGCACAATCAAACGCAAGGTTAACATGATACAGTGGATGGCTATCCCTGCTGTACGGATGACAGAGAAGGCGGGGAGGTGACATCTCTTGCCATGTTTCTTTAGAATGTCGGATTAGCAGGATTAGTAGTGAGAGATTTAACGTATTGGTTTCAACAGGGGTTGGGCTAATCAGGACTGATGACTGCTTTGAAATACGAGATGCAGGAATCATATTTCAAAGGCCGCGCAGTTTCATATCATGCTTGGCCTCTTGGTTTTTCTATGAGCTCAACATCCCATTTGCCTTTTATTTCTATTGTGTGGGGGTGCATTGCCCGGGAATGCAGTTCTTACTGCTGTGTTTCTGCATGGTTGGTCTCCTGCTTGTGTTGTCATAATAATGATATGGAGAGCATATACAGTATGGCTGTTTTCAGACAGTACTGTATATCATTAGAGGCATACAGTAGCACAACTGGACCCAATGAAGACCTAAAACCTGAGACCTTCAGTTTCACTTTGAGACAAGTTTAACATAGCCTTAGGCACAGGCAAAGTGGTAGTGGTGTGATGCAGATAGGCCAATCTGAAGTCGGAATCTTCAGGAAGATATTTTATCAAAGTGAATCTACTGTGTCCCAACTGTGCCCGGTGAAGACAACTGAAGAAAATAGGTTCTAGGGAGAGCTTCCTGGTTCAGTTTATGCAAACCCGTGAACTGAGAGCTACATTTAGCCAGGTTGGCTGGAGTTCACACTGTACACACACACACACACACACACACACACACAAAACAAGCAAGTGTGTTCTCAACGGTACCATGAAATCCATTTCATGCCACTGCATTTATGCCTGCTTGCGTAAGCTGTCCTTGTTATACATGCCCGCTGTCTTAACACACAAGCCCCTCGCCGTTCTGCCGTGATTCCACCGGGAGCCCTGCAGCAGCCACGGAGAAGCCCAGGTTAGCTCACCACACTGTGGGCTCTAGTGGCAGTCCGGCCCTGGCCACATGCTGCTGCGGGGTGGCGGGGATGTGGTGCCGCATGAATCTCTGCGTTGTGTTCGGGAGTGGACTTTACACTGCCGCTGGCATAGAGAACTAAGATGGTGGGAACCACATGACAGACAAAAGCACCATAAGGTGGCATCAGGGATTCTAGAGAACATTTGTTTCTCATGTATGTCGTTTTACCCACAGCAAACTGGTGCAGTAGCGTTCACAAAGGGGAACATGTGTAGCTTGGTGAAGCTGACCTGACCCCGTTGATGGCAGTTCGCAGCTGAGTGAATGTGCATTAGTAGTGGTTATCGATCGATTCGACGTGACGCCGCAAACGAAATGTACTGCTTGAGCTGACGCCTGTTTTATGTCTCAGATGTTCCAGCTTCCAACTGCCTGCCAGGGCAATGTTTATTTATGCCATTTAGCAAGCTTAGCACAAATCTTTAGCCTGTCGGATTAGATGTGAACGCGAAGATAACCAAAGTCATGCATAAATCTGAACCTCTGTGATAACGGCAAAGGAAAGGCAGCACACCGCCGTGCACTGTGAGAACTTAATCAGTCGTTAGACCATGCAGTCAACACACAGGAGCCTTTCAGTCACCTTATCTGAGAACGGTGTGAACTTGTGGGCGCTATGTGAAGGTGTTTGAGACACTCAAACACCTGGGGGGAAAAAAAGTAAATATAAAATTACGTTTTTGTAATGCTGCTTTAAACCACACATGGACTCAAATCATGGAGTGTATGCATACTTTTAAAATGATGTACAGCATACTATTATTTTATAATGGAATCAATTTCCCCAATATCAACTTCAGGATTTGTTGTCTACAACAAAGATAGATGGCATGCCTTTACTGCAAGATTGACAATGTTAAAATACAGCACTATTCAGTCAATTGTAGTCCAAAAGGAGCTTTAAGGCTGAACAGCGAAGTCTTTGGATACAGGTATTTTAGATCCAGAGACAGACAGCTTCATTTAGCATCGCACAGACTAGGTGACACACTGTGGTCCATTTGTCATGAGACATCTGTAGGACTTTTATATCTGACTCATTGTGCTATCTACTGTACAAGCCTCTCTTCTTTGCATCTTTGTGCCAAATAATTTTGTATTCTTAGTACACATGTTGATTTGTTGCTGATGCAATAAGGGAGATCTGACAGCAAGGGCAACATGTCTGACATTTGATTGACAGTGCAATGTTCCAGGAGAGAGGCTGGGAAATTTTTTGAATACTCAGTGTGATAAGGACTAATTCATGTCCTTATGTACTCTGAGGAAGGTTAAGAAAACAAGGCCCTGCCTCTTCATTAAGTTAGTAAGACTTAATTGGAGCGGATGTGGGACAATCTATTAACAGAGCTGACAGATTGTTAAGTGCAAGTGTTATGTGGTGAGAATATTGGGCCAACTGAGCACAAAACAGTCTTGATGACAGATAAAGGTAAGTTCCAATAAATATTATGGGTGTTGAGCAGAAATGGGCAGCTATTGGAATGACCTTGGAAGATATGATGAGTAAAAGTTTGAGACAGTTAACTCATGAAATGCTGCAATTATAATTAAACTGAAGCCAATGGTTGTTGTATATTTGTATTATAATGGAGACATTCATCCAGAAATAATATGTAACCGAATCATAGTAGAGGCTTTGAGATTATCAGTCTGCCTGCCTGTCTTCCTATCAGTGTGTTGTTTACCTGTCTGTCAGTCACATACAATACAGTATTTGGTGCATTTGTAGTGTTTAACTGCTTTAAGGAAACCCTTCAGCAACACCCATGACTATCAGGCAGCTTCCATTCAAATGTGCTGGCTATGTCTCTTTTGTTTTCCAGTAAAGGAGAATGTAGCTCACTTGATTAACTCCGCTGCATTGAGCGGTAAGTCCTTAAACAAGACATATGGGCATCCCAGTCAAACATCCAACTTCTTAGTCTCCCAAGTCATTGCTCTGCGTCTCATTTCCCAGCATATTGATGTCTTCAAATCTGATTTCCGTGCCTAGGGAAGGCAATGGGACGTATCCCAGTACAACAGGCCCATGGTGATTTTGATAGGTAAACACAGGTCACGTGACGATCCAGGGAGTTCATGCCTTGCAGTTACAGTACATCACATCCAGACACTGCATACAAGTGGTTCTATAGTAGGCCAGGTACAGTAGTAGGCCAGGTAGTAGGCCATGTAGTAGGCCATCTTTGAAAACAAAGAACAGAGGAGCTGGAATTACCATACAAACAGAGGAGTGTGATGTCATTCTCTGCTCAGGACGCCGTTTAGAAAATAGATGTTTACCGCTATATTCATGTTAAAAAGAAAATTTTATCCAAAGTGATTTAAAGCACAGTTACAAATACAGTATTAGAAGGAACAGGGATTACTCTAGCTATCTCAAGAGGGCTTACAGGTAGGCCAACTCCTCTCAGACCACTACACTAGTCTGCCACAGTAGCTTGCAAACCGCCATATACACAGAATTTATGTACAACAGAAGTAATTAAACAAATTTCTAAATCTGGAAAGGGTTTAGAAAAACATAGTATGACCTTTCTGGGCATGAATACCACATGGTTATAATTCATAACTAAATACATATTGTTTATTATTAGTATTATTTAGGTGAAAATTATTCGATAAAACTCATGATTTTGCTGCGTGGTAAGGAAGTCCAAGGATACTGAACTGCATTGGTTTGATACTCTAGTTTTAAGTATATTACAAATGATACTGTATGTAACATAATATTCATGTAATAAATGTGTAAACACAAACAAATTAAATCTACAACAAATACATGTGCACATGATTTAATAAAAACATTATGCATGTGCAGTTTCATATCTTATATTAGATGTAAAAGTGGAACATGTCTGTTAACATGTTGTTCTATCTTCATTCATTCCTATTATTAAGAGATCTCTGCATCTAGTCACCTCTAGCCCTCAGTGGCCAGTAACTCCCATATAAAGATGTGACCTATATAGATGTACACAAAGGGAATCCAATGAGGATAGTTGTTCACAATAAAAGCTACAAAGATAGCCTTAATAAAATAGATATATGGACACAAAAGGGTTGTCTGCTTGCTCTACAGACAAAAGCGTGGATGGGAAAATAAGATGAAGAACATAAAGCCCTTTGGGTAACATCTGAAAGACAACTTGCCATAAAGGAAAGTGAAAGAATGAAAGAGAACGGCAAAATCAATATTGTTACTCAGTAACATGCAGGGGATTGTGCAGGATAGAGGACCTACATAACATGTAGATACTAAACACAACCTGGGAGCAGAGATATGCTTTGGGGAGGGGTCAACAGTCTTTCAAAACCCCTTTACATTTTAGACTACACCAGCTCCACCTTCACATGCAGGCAGGTGTTCTTGCTCACGGCCTTTACCAAAGTAATGGTTTGGCTGTTATTAAACATTTAGTATTCAGTTAATTGAGCAATCTGGAATATTATGTGATTCCTTTCTGCACCCTTTTTTACCTAAAACCCTTGAAACTGCGAAAATAATCCTCAGGTAACAAAAGGAAAAATCTTCTGCAGCAGCATTAGAATTAATAAAGAGCTTGCCTGTAAGTACTGTACCTATAGTAGTAGCATTTAAAAACTTCCATATTTGGCCATGGGTATGTACTTCCATATTGTACGCCTGCATTATACCTGAGTATAGGATTATTGTTTTGTCATAAAATCCATCTGTATAGATGCACTGCTTTTAGCAAATGACACACCATTGTTTGAATACTAATCCTGAGACATGATTGGATGAAACATTATGTACACAAGTCTCTGTGTTTGACCTGGGTAGGAAGCATATGGATGGAGCAACAGGGTGTGTGCATCTGATGGCTGGTTTGCAGTAATTAGCCAGCAAAGCTCATCACTGGTACAGACAGCTGACTACTGGGCTTTCCTTGCCAAGAATACAATGTCAGAGGCCCTTTGCTTACTTGAATATGACTGTTATTAACATCAACAATTACCTGTGGAAATTACAGGCCTTGTCCTCTTTGAGAGAAAAAGGTTGTGGTATGACCCTATTTGAGAGCCATTGGTTGTCTCAAACAATGGAGCTCAAATAGGGTCACACAATAGGGTTTATAGCCGAGCACATGTCACCCTTAGTGGCAATTCAAAGTGCTATACAAATACAAATAACAAAAAAATACTACTGATTATTTTTGTTGAAACTTTTTTGCCTAAGTAATGTAGTAATAATCATAATCCTTTTTTGTGAATTATGCTGTATTAATGTGTAATACTAGAGAGATACACTATGTGTTTAAATTTAACAATTTTACTCCAGCTCAGAATTAGTTTTCGATCAAACATTTGTTTAAAGTCCCGAACACAAACCATGGTGTGGAAAAGCTAAGGTGATTCACAGTCAAAATATGGTGGAACTGTTGCTTCCACAATTACAGTAATTTGGACTATGCTGGACTATGTGGCTTGACAGGCATTTAATGCCACTGGCCATTTCGACACATTCTGCATGCATGCTTTTCATAATATCTGGCTAATCATTATGTATTTGCATATTGATAAGCAGCAGTTCATATCAGGAGAGAATGCAGCACACTCAGTTGGCATTTTACAAGGCTGCACAAGGGTTTATTATTTATTTTATCATTCCAGGTTGGCTGTGCAATATTGAGGTTCATTCTCATCTCATTAGTGACATTAAGACATTAGTGACATTAAGACACATGTCATCAACCAATGAGGTTAAATGGGCTCGACAGTCTCTGAGATTGTTTTGTGTCTTTTGGTTTCATCAGGAAATATCTCTTGGCATAGTTGCCATTCAAATAAGTGTTTTTCTAGGTTGCTGAAGACTTTGTTGAACCAAGTGGATGGAAACTCTCCTACAAGGCTTTTAAATTGCAACAGTTTAAGGAGAATAAATCTGTGTCTGGTTTGAGGCTGAAAACTCAATCTGAATGTAAATACACAATACACCAAAAGCCTTTACCTGAAAATGCTATACGGCCAAGCTGGAATGCTAAATTTCAGTTTCATTCAGTTGTCTTGAGCAGGCAAGCTTGTTCTCGCTCTTCATAATCCTACATGGAGCAGCCTGCCCCCTCACATTTTGGTAAATGCGTTGCTAATTTAAATCAATAGGCAAAGTAAAACACTCCTATAAAGAGGGGGAATCAATGGATGTCTTTCCCCTTATGAGTATCGAAGCGTATTGGCTTTTGCTCACACACTCACCATTTATTGTAAGGGGCCATCATTTGCTTTTGTCCAAGCCAAGCTTTTCACCCCATTAAGCCCTGATCGTGGCTGTCTGTCCGGACACGATCCAGGGCTCCATCATCATTAACACCTACCTGGTCTTTACACCCGCTGGCCACATAAAGGGACATTCACATTATGGATCCCACTATTGCACTTCCCATAACCCTGGCTAATGATTTGCGTAACACTATGATGGTCAGTGTGGCAAAAGGCCAAAGGGTACAAAGGAGTCACTGGCTCTGAGGGCTGGCAAGTGTCTTGTCAAACTGTATACTGCAGCTTTGACACAAATGAAACAGAGCAATGTAGTAAAGAGTCAGTGAGGCATTCCCTATGAATAATGTGAAACCATATTGGAAATGTACTGTATAGCTTGTCTTTGATGCACACTTTGTTTAGGTTCAGTTATTTCACCTGTTACAGTCCAATTAATATTTATAGATGCTACTGTATGTGACAATGTGTCCTGGTCTCAGTTATGGCCAGATTTGTTCACTATCCCTTGAGTCTGCGTTCAGCACACCAAGGCTGTTTGCACTTGGATGGAACATGGAACATGACTTTGGAATTACCAAACACACATACAATGGGAGGGAGGTACTGTAAGGACTATAACAATACAGTACATTCATATCAATCTATAAAGTACCATTGCCAAAATGGCCACTCATGGCCCAGATAGGAGAACACATGCATATCAGTGAGGTAAGGTGTTCATCTAGATATGTGCTTAGCTCCAAAGGATCATTCAGCAGTTGGCAAACTCTCTGAGCGGCTTAAGATGATCTGTGAGAAAAGGTCAGTCTTAAGAGATTACACATTTTTACAACTAAATCCCCTGCTTAATAAGTGATGCATCTCATCAAAGTATCATTCTCTAGGGGGATGCTTTTCTAAGTATAGCATAAACTTTACTTGGTAAATGACATCCAGAGGAATACTGTACAGTGATAAGTACACATATCATTTTACATATTTAACTATACATTATGTACCTACAGTATATTTAACGTAATAGATTACATATTCAGTAGATATAGTGTATACCTACAGTAGGTAGATTCGTACGGAGATTGGTATAGATACAGTAGTTATATAGATATTTACTGTAGATGCGCATTAAGAGAACATTTAAATGTAAATAAATGAAAAGTAGATACAGTGCTATATATATAGAGTATAGGGGTTGTTAGGGCAAATGGATAGATATAAATAAAGTACATGAAAGGCAGAAAAATGTTAAACCCCAACAACTCCTGACAATCTGTCTCTTGTTGCCGGGAGAGAAAAAGCACAGAGGAAAACAGCAGGATGCATCTCCAGTTAGCAGTTGCCAGTCATCGATTTAAAGGGGAGCTTGACTTTTGGTGCAGAGTGAAGATTCAATCCTCCATTGATCCTCAAAGTGTGTGCATGTCAGCCAGGACTAGACCACAGCCTGCATGATGCAAATGTTTCTGCACGCCAGCGGAGAACTCGGGTGGAGACAGATGGAGAGAGAGGGAATGATGACAGAGAACTCTCCTACATTTAGTGGCCAACGGCTTTGTGGTGGTTATGTGTAGTGTTTCTGATCTTTGTCTTTATCTGACTGATGTCATGACACAAGTTTGCATCTTGGACACAAACACCAGGACTCATGCATCGATCGGGAACAGCAAGGAGGTGGATGCATAACCTACAACATGTTTACCTTAAATGGTCCAGCTTGCTAATAAGTCATTAGGATGTGGCTAATGGGTTTGTTAAAATGGGGAATGGATTGCTGAACTCACTCAATGGCTCATTGCACACTGCATTTGATAACAGATACCTTCTCACCATAGCTTGTAAGGTTTTTCTTTTTACCTAGAGCAGTAATGACTAATTGATGGGTCTGCTAGCTGTGGGTAATAATTGATGATGTCAGAACTCGAGTATTCTGCCCAAGGAATAAAATATGAATCAACAATATAAAGATAAGAATGCGTTCAGTGGCTAGATATTAACAAAAGAGACTACAGGTGTGCATACTGTAGGTGTTACTAGTGATGAAGACAGTTATCATCAACTACTGTGCAATTTAGAAATGTAGTTGTAAAATGTATAAATCATTGTGCGCCTTGAATACCAGTGTTTTGTAATTAGAGATCTGAACCACAAAGGGTATGCATAATATCATAGGCGTAGGTTTAGGTAGATATGTTAGAGACGTGCTCATACCAATTTCAAAAGAACACTATATTGTCCCTACCAAAATTCATATGACTCAGAACCGTTTAATTTTATTTATGTTTTCCGTGTATGATATGATAGAGTATAATATAATGTTGTGTGCACACTGTGGATGGACGCATGTTTCCATCAGCTTGAAACGGTTGCCTACGTGTAAGCATTGACTGCTATTGTAACGTCCTGTCCATCGGGCAGTGCACCTTCCCAGCCGCGCTTTTATGTCACAGTTTGCCCAGGTCCACAACACGTCCTTTTGTGTTGATTGTTTATCGTTTACAGCTGTGTGGGTGTAGGGGTATAGGTTGGGGATTGTCTTTTGTTTTTTGTCTGTTATTGTTTGCCTTCTGGTCACTATGGCCTTGTTAGTTTTTTTCTGGCTGCGTGAAGCCACGTCATTAAACGCCAAACGTAAAGCTCGTGAACACAGTTCCATGTCTTGGCACTGTCGTCTGCGGCTGCTCTTGCCCACCAAACACGTTACAGCTATATAGTTGAAAACAATATGAATATGTTCACCCCGTATCTCATATCATGGCAGATGTCATTCTGACGCATGCATGCAGCCACGGTATATGATAGTCATGTGTTTTACAGCTGCTGTCATTACACAGTCACGCAACATAGACTGGATAGTCTACTGACCAAAACAAGTTCATCCAAGTTGAAAAGTATCTCCCACTCCACAGCAATACCACCCGGTACAACTGTTAAGATAGCCTGGCTGTTGTACTAGCCTTGGTGTACTTTGAAGAAAAGGCATTCTCGAAATTAAATCAGCGTCAGGTCCTCTTCACGTGATTTTTCCATTTTACATAAAAATATTGATTAAAAACTGTATAATTAGTCCACTGATATTCAGTGTCATTTATCTTGATTCTCTATAGCCTAATAATATTGCTACGTCAATACTATGTCTATACGTCTATACCGGGGGGTAAGCTACAGTAAGGTAGCCTACAACAATTTGTTTGGTGGTAAGCTCAGCCTGCTAATCACAATCAAGCAGCATAACACGATTGAATTGAATGAAGTTCAAATCTTCGCC
>JAODTR010004324.1:0-12134 GCA_025399935.1 Amblyopsis rosae | reverse complement strand
GTGTACCTGCACCCCAGCTCTGAGCCTGACTCCACCTTTAAAGTGTACCTGCACCCCAGCTCTGAGCCTGACTCCACATTTAAAGTGTACCTGCACCCCAGCTCTGAGCCTGACTCCACCTTTAAAGTGCAACTGCACCCCAGCGCAAAGCATGAAAAGTGCATCAAGGAGCTTGGGGAGGGGCTGAGAGGGGGACCCAATTAACATGGACGTTAACATGTGATGACGTATGAGCGTACCAAGTGTATCGATGAAAGCCAGCCAGGTCCTGGGGTGATCTTTAACAGATATGACGTGTAGTTCTGTTTTCAGCACATAACACCAGCATTGATGCGTCTCATCACAGATCAATCTTATTTCTTTGTTTACATCTCAAAAACGCATTTTAGGGTGCAGCTACACTTTACGAAATGCCCTGCTTTTACCATTGCCAACTTTCACTCAAGTTCAGACATTGGTATATCGTTTTGTTCTGTTGTTATTCACATTCTGTTACTTGTGCTTTTAATGGTGTCACTGGTGGTATGGTCCGATATGAAACTTACTGTAACGCCATGTGTATTCTCTGTAGAACTGAGGAATTGGTAGAATCAAAAAGAGATTGGGTTTCAGGAAGGGGCCAAATGAGAGGATAGTGGAGAAAGATGGGAAATGTGAGAGAGAGAGAGAGCGAGAGAGAGAGACGCACACAAAGAGAGAGAGAGAGAGAGAGAGAGATGAGGTTTCAAGCTGTGTTATTGTCACCATAATTACCAGGTTGGAAAGATACATGGATAACCTCTGTCATTACGTGTCACCACTGCAAATCCTGTAAAACCCAGTACTGTTCTATTGGGCTTAGAACAAACCTCAATCAAAAAGCTGTGGTTTAGTATAGGAAATGCACAAAACTCTAAGCACACACAAGAGAGTAATGCTTCCTTGTTACATGGAACATAACATCCATTGTATTTTGTTTTTTTTAACCATATCATCTGTTTTGCTTTTTTGACCTATAACAAAACAAATCTTATATTAAACTGCATACCATTGCTTAACCACGATAGTGTGTCCAACAGACAATTCCTCTGCCACGCAGCTGCAGAACCTGGTCCCTGAGGAAGAGATCTCGTCCGGTTAGCAAACCACATTTTGTCCTGTGATCAATAAACACCCGTGAAGTCTTGTACACTGTACTGGCTCAATGCGCCAAGGCCCGCCATTTAGACAGGAGAGGTCATTGATTGACATGCACAATGACCAACTACGTAACTCAATGTCCAAGTCGGACGTTAAACGTTAAAATTATACTGAGGAATTCGTTGTGAAACTAAACGCGACAAGTCTGGCTGCAGATTTGCAGGCTGAGACTATCGAAACCACACCCCTGCTATGATAGTTACTATGCTAGTTTCTATGCAACTGGACAAAACTGTGGTCTGCTGTGGGTTGCACTGGGGTTTAGCAAGCCCTGTTCTGATACTCTAATTTGTGCTAATCTGCTCATTAAACCCCACATGCAGAATTATGTATATATTTAAAATGTGATTCGTTTGTCACCCACCTCTTTTTGATTGAAAGTTGGTTGCTAGTAGACATTTCGGGCTTTAGGCTGCCTAGGTAATAATAATAATAAACTTTATTTGTATAGCACCTTTCATACACAATGTGCAACTCAACGTGCTTTACAGTTACAAACACTGGAACACTGGATGAAGGGAACAAATTAAATTAAACAAGAACAAATAAGAAACAACGGATAACTAGGTAAAAACCATGGAATTAATAAAAACCATTATTGTCTGGGTTTCCACCCAATTTCTTTAGAGGGCCTTGTCCCCCTGGGTGTTTCACCAAACCTCTTTAAAGGGCCTTATCCCTTTGGGTATTTCACCCCCTCTTTAAAGGGCCTTATCCCTTTGGGTATTCCACCCGCTGTTTAAAGGGCCTTATCCCTTTGGGTGTTTCACCCAACCTCTTTAAAGGTACTGTATCCCTTTTGGATATCTCCCACCCAAAATGTTTAATCTGTCAATCAGCGATATCCTTAGCTCTTACTGGACAGTCAATCATGTAGTCTCAAGATCGAGATTTGTTCATCTCAATACCCGCCCACTCTCGTTGCTACATAGCTGACAGTCTCTTCCATAGTTTTTGTCGTGTGTTCCTATTTACGGAGCCAGGGCTGTGTAGAAGTACTGGATAATTTTTTCTTCACGCACAGGGAACGGTAAAATAGCTTCATTTACTAAGAGCTGTGTCATCCACATGGAATAGTCAACCTGAATTGAAATCGCACCGGGGTAATCTAGATTTTAATACCATAATAAGATTTCTAAGATCTTCCTTATGGCAGAAACCCAACATAATGCATGGCCATGTTTTGAGATGGCCTAGGGAGCTAAGGTTTAAGAGGCTAAGTGTAGTTGCGCCCCAGCGCTGGGCCTGACTCCACCTTTAAAGTGTAGCTCCACCCAGCTCTGAGTCTGACTCCGCCCACTACAACTCTGAATGATGCATCAAGGAGCAGAGTGAGGGGAGGGGCTGAGAGGGGGACCCCATTAACATTAACGATAACATTCAAATTTGATGACGTATGAGCGTACAGAGTGTACCGATGAGCACCAGCCAGGTCCTGGGGTGATATTTTACAGATTTTGCAGATTTTTATAAAAACTGGAATGCTGTCAATATTAACATTGATGTGTCTCATCACAGATAAGTCCTATTACTTTGTTTACATGTCAAAAAAACTAATTTCAGGGTGCAGGTGTACACTTTACAGGTGTGCAGTCATTTGTCTTGAACTCGGGCGTACGCTAGGGGGCGCTGTGGCTAACTGGCAGAGCACGGTACTCCCAGAGGTAGAGAAGATTCTGGAATCAGTGGGTGAAGCAGACACACACACACACGCACAGTTGCACATGCATCAAAGCCTAGACAGACAAGAGGCACACAAATCCCATATAAACACGAGTCCCCATAAACAGACCCGGAGCTACAGACTGTGCAGCCCCCCTACCCCCCAACCCTCCTCCCCTTTCATTCCCTTCCCCAAAGAGTCTGCTTGCCCGCTCTGGAGCTGCAAGCTCGGGACGCCGCGCCATTAACATATTTCCAACGCGCCGCACGGGTGCTTCACAGGAAACCATGCCGTTCCTCATGTTAAGCGGCCGACAGCAGCCAGAGCTTTGCGCAACGTTACGCTAACGGGCGGTGTGTTTTTTTATTCGTGTGATGTGCGCACGTTATTTTGACCGCTTCTTGGCGCATCTGCGATTTGCACACCGCATGTGGAGACTGGTCTGCAGCGCTGGAGGAAATTCCTTTGTGGGTGAATAAGCCTTGGGTGACTGACAACTCAGCGAGGGGGGTGGGCGGGTGGGACAGAGAGAGAGGGGGAGAGGGCGAGGAAGAGACAAGAGGGGGAAGAGAGTGAAAGGAAAATAAGAGAGTAATGGGCAGAGAGAGAGGGGGAGGGAGGGCAGACAGACAGACAGACAGATAGATACAGACAGACAGACAGACAGACGGAGAGACACAGAGAGAGAGACAGAGAGACAGACAGACAGACAAACCATGAATTGAGAGGCAAAGCTCTGTAATGGAAGTTGTGTTTTTTCCAAACATAGCCAGGGTCTCAATCAAATGCTGGTCTCCCGCTGTGTCCGTACAAGCGCTCTTTGGCTCGCACACGCCCAGACAATCCCAATGATTACACTCACACAAGTGTGTTATTATTACCCTCTCCATTGCCGCGCTGTTGTCAAGACGGGCTGCTGCCTCTGTCATTGGCCGCCAGCCTTATCTGGGATGCTCCAACAGGAAGCAGGAGAGCTGCGTTTGTGTCAGTCTGGCTGACGAACGCCGTCTTTAGACGGAATATGTGAATACATTACCGCACGCTCAATTAGATCAAGGTTTACACAGGAGTTGTTATCGGTCTGGGGGTGTAATGGCATCGTATGCCACCAGCCCCGCGGTGATTGTTATTGATGGCAGCTTGCCGTTTGTTTGGACGGCGAGCTGAATGTTTAATGGCGCGGAGACGAATGCGAACCGACAACATGGCCGTGCAAACGGTGCTAGTGTAATGCCTCTCCCCCCCCTCTTCCAGCCGGCCCTGGAATCATTAACATGTTGACATCTGACCCCTGCACAGCCTAGTGGAATTAATTTGCAGGGCTCTCAGAGTCGAGGTTCCCCCGTTCTACGGTGGAAGAGGAAGCAGTGTTGAAGAGAAAAGCCAAACAACACATTATCAACACAAATATCCTGTATTGTCTGTAGTGCAGCCCTTGTTCAGAGTCTCTACGGGACGCTGGGAAGGTTCCAGAAGAACATGCTGCACTGTTTGTGTGTGTGTGGACGCTCGTGTGTCAGACGGAACAAGTGTGTGAACTAGGGTTGCCAACTGTCCCATATGATCCAGGACGTCACGTATTTTGGGCTAAATTGGTTTGTAAACACCCAGCCTTACCGTGTATTCCTTACCGTATATTCCTTACCATATATTCCTACACACCAGCCTTACCGTATATTCCTTACCATATATTCCTACACACACCAGCCTTACTGTATATTCCTACACACACTAGCATTACCGTATATTTCTACACACACCAGCCTTACCGTATATTCCTACACACACCAACCTTACCGTATATTAGTGTTGACACATCCTTAGGCCCCGATCACACAGTGACACGTCACTTAAAGTGCTTCAAAGCAACGTTAAAAGCGCTTTTATAAACCCCTGATCACAGAGAGATGGGCTGCTTGTGCTGAAGAGAATGGCTGCCTGGGCCAACTGTCACGCTGAACAACAGTGCGACTCCCCGCCTTGCGGTGAAAAGTTGAACGTATTTAAACTTTTATACAAAAAACAGAAAGCACTGTGCCAGAAACAGCGTGTGCAGACCATAGGAAAACGTGCTGGTGGTGCATTTCTGGCGACGCATCTGTGTGATCAAGGCCTTACTGTGTAATTGCTTGTCTCCTTTTTGCAAGTGGTGTGCCACCTGCCCTGCATGAACGGCGGCAAGTGCAGTGCCAGGGACAAATGCCAGTGTCCACCTAGCTTCACAGGGAAGTTCTGCCAGGTTCCCGTCCAGAGCGGGCACCGCCCTCAGCAGCAGCAGACAGGCGGCTACAGCCAGACGCAGGTCCACTCCACCCACACGCTCCCCCTGACATACAGCAATGGTCAGAACTCAGGTATGAGAACACGTACATGTTAGCTTGCCTTGAACGTTTAAACGTTAGCTTGCGTTGAACGGTTACGTTAGCTTGCGTTAAGGAAGACAAAATAATCTGATGGACCATCTAATTGGATGCCTTCTAAAGTATTCCTCATTTAGTGTATTGTGTCATAATCGCAAAAATGCAACCCCACGAACCCAACCTGAGCCACATAAGTAGCGATTTATACTATATATATTTATCGTGGCAGTGCTGGAGTGTTCTGTAATATTTCTTACAGCCATTTTATTATGAATAATTTAGCGGATGCTTCTAAAGAGGCTTACAGTGAGAACAGCTATGGTGTGTATTAAAGAGCAGATTGGGGTATGGCTCAATGATGCTTACAGGTTACGTCCTAATTGGGCTCAAACCCATGAGCCTCCCTGTGGGAGTTAAACACAGACCACAGTTGCGTTGCTTTGTCTTGACTTGACTTGTCTGGCCTTGCATTGTCTTGTCTTGTTTGGACATGTCTTGATTCGACTTTTCTTTGCCTTTTCTTGATGTGTTGTCTTGACTTTTTTGCTTTGTCTTGTGTAGATTTGTCGCGACTTGACTTGTGTTGCCTTTTCTTGACTTGTGTTGCCTTGCATTGTGCTGTATTGACTTGACTTGTGTTGTCTTGCATTGTGCTGTGTTATCTTGACTTGACTTGTGTTGTCTTGCATTGTGTTGTATTGTATTGTCTTGACTTGACTTATGTTGCCTTGACTTGACATGTGTTGTCTTGCATTGTGTTGTATTGTCTTGCATTGTGTTGTATTGTGTTGTCTTGCATTGTACTGTATTGTCTTGACTTGTGTTGTCTTGCATTGTGCTGTATTGTCTTGACTTGACTTGTGTTGCCTTGACTTGACATGTGTTGTCTTGCATTGTATTGTCTTGACTTGACTGGACTTAACTTGTCTTGCCTCCCCAGTGAAGTTCAGCCCCGGTGTCGTCAACATCCACGTCAAGCACCCCCCGGAAGCCTCTGTTCAGATCCACCAGGTCTCTCAGGTGGACGCCGGCCACCAGAAGGGATCCCATGCTGGCTCCTCCTCCTCCAGCTACAGCTACCGCCACACGGAGAGCAGCCAGAAGATACAGCACCACCACGGCCACGCGCTCCTCTACCCGGGCCAGCATGGCCAGAGCCACCAGGTGGCCCAGAGCCACCGACCCGTGTCCTCCAAGAGCCAGCTTGGGCGCTGCTTCCAGGAGACCACGGGCAGTCCGGTACGCGGCCCCCTACTGGAGCTAGCAAAAGATGCTAGCTAGAAAAAGCTAGTGGGAATATGCTGGAGAAAAACTCTAGCGCGAATTGATAGTGATGAAAGCTAGCGAGAGAAGCTAGCTAGAAAAAACTAGTGGGAATATGCTGGAGAAACCAATCTAGCGTGAATTGATAATGATAAAAGCTAGCGAGAGAGTCTAGCTAGAAAAAGACTGTTGGAAAGGTTAGCAAGAAATTATGACGAGGAAAGGATGGCGAGAGAAGCTAGCAAGAAAGGCTAGGGAGAAAAAGCACAAAATGATGGCGAGAAGAGACAGTTTACAATCGCTTAGAGTTTAATACTCTGGTTGCAAATGTCTCAAAGGATAAATGTAAACTGTTTCACATAGGCTGGATTTAAAAGTATATGGTTATATTGGACTATGTTGTCTTTTTGTACTTTTATGTGTAACTATAAGTGTATTGTAATTCTACATGCTGTGGTGTTTCCTTTCTTGGCCAGGTCACCCTTGAAAGATCGTTTTTTTTCTGGTTAAATAAAAATAGAATAACGGTAACAATAACGTTAGTTTAAATTTGCGGATTGTTTTCAGACACACATTACTTGAATCAGTCCAGTCAGAGGGCAAATTACGATCTTTAAGACAAACGCATTATATTGAAAATAGCCCTAACCCATTATTGCAGGTTTACTCTGTAATGATAAGGTTATAAGGTTATATATGTGTAGTACTGTGTAGTAATTGTTTTTACTCTTTTCTCCATTTGTTTTCATTGATTCTCTCTCTCTCTGTCAGTGTGGGAAGGCTTTGCCAGGCCTAAGTAAGCAAGATGACTGTTGTAGCTCTTTCGGAACATCCTGGGGCTTTAACAAATGCCAGACATGTCCCAAACATCCATGTAAGTACAGCTGACAGAGTATATTGATCACCATTTGTATTAAATGGGAGGCCTTTAATCTCTGCTGTGAGTTGTCATACATATCTCCTCGTGTCAATATCAGCTTTGTTGACCTGTGTTTGTGTGTGCGTGTGCTTATGGGAGTGTAAGGTGAATCCACTGTTGCCCTGATCATTATCATAGATTCTATTTGTCAGGTCTGCCTTCATTAGATATTTTATTTGAATCGCCCAATTGATTTATAAACACCGGCACTTAATTGCTGTTGGCACCCACTGAACTTCTCATCAGGATTCTGATTGGTCAGTTATCAATTGTTGAGTTGCTGTACTGATATATGCAGCAAAGTGAAGATAATTGTGGTTTAACAAGGCTAGCTTTGTTGCATGCAGGACCCAATATCCCTAGCCTCGTGATACCACCCTAATCTCACAAACTTCTTTTTGACTTTGCAGTCTAGACAGTTTGAAGGTGTTACGCTTCAGTCGAATCTCAGCGTCTCTGACCTAACAGTGTCCCCCTGGTAGCTATGGGTGTAGCGTAGGCATGTCTTTAACAGACAGTGATAGATAATCACCGTCAGTTCATCCAATCACCTGCCAAGAATTCTTTGAATGTGCCTGCCCTTTTCTAAACAGTTGGACGGCTTCCCAGGCGATTCTGTGTAACAAACCATCTGGCTTGTCAGATTATAATATCTCACTCGTGAATTATGCCCCAGTAAGTGTGAAAACATTCAGCTCAGAGGTTTATATATAGATTAACATCATGTTTTTTCAGCTTGGTTTATTGCCCTCCAAAGAAGGGAAATGTTCTTATCTCATGGGTTGAAAATGAGAATGACTGTGCTGACTCACAATCGGAACAGCCTCATTCCACAATCTTTTTTTCCAGAAACAATCTGTGAAACATGACCTAGTGGGCAATACTCATTGACTCACAGACATTCTTAAAAAAAACAACAACTCCCACTTTTCAGTCATTCCCAAACTATCCCACACTGGACATGTTTTTAGCTCACAGCCAAACATTGTGACATATGCTGTCTCCTGTCCATATTTGGACATAGTGTTGTTTGAACAATACTCGATTCCCAAATCCAGATCAAGTCGTTCCCACTCTCGGTTTGAGGTTTTGTTTTTGTTATGAAAGATTTGGTAAGTATTACAGATGTTAACAAACTTCGACTAAATCCTGTGAGCATTTGACCGGCTTACGGGCTCACATATTGTCAGAAAAGTATGCACTTCATGGGTACATTCAGACCTTGAAAGTACATTAATGGTTTTCTGTTACTACTAATAATGCTATTACTTTACATATCCGTTATTTGCTGACCAGGCGTATTCTTTTTTCGTCGGTCGTGCAGCGATTCAGATTTATACAGTTAAAACCATTTAGGGGTTTCAGGCAGCCGCTGGTCTCGGGGCAGACTGTATAATTTGGTAATAGCATTTGTGTGGGTGATTAGTCCATGATGGCATGCCATCCTTTTATACATAGACAGAACGTGATGCTTGTCTTTAGGAATGCCTCTGGCCCACCGCTACAACAAAACCTCCCATTGGCTTCCTCATAGCCAATGGGTATGTCTGAGTGGTGTACCGACGCACCGCGTCAGGGATGCACGCTTAAGACCCTCTGACCCCCTTGGTCGGAACTCGAGACACTGAGGTTTGAAGCCACACGGTTTAGCTGCCTTAAACCCTAAATACAGTACCTCTCTCTCTCTCTGTCTCTCTCTCTCTCTCTCTCTCTCTCTCTCTCTCTCTCTCTCTCTCTCGAAACTGCCTGCCTTTTATAGTGGATGTTTCAAAACTTGAGTATGTGTCAGAAAACTAAAGAACAATGTAAACTCTTTGTTTTGGTTGTTTGGACAACGTTTTACAACTTGGTTGTAACCTAATGTCATGAAACTCTTCTGTAGAGTCAAATTAGTTCATTTAGGACAGGCTGTACATGGAGCTGGATCTGACCTGAGCAATTATGAAAAACTGGCTAGTCACCTGGGTGTACATTCTGCTAGGTTCATAAGTCAACTTTTAGATAAATGGAAGAGTCATCTTAGCGGTGCAGAACTGTCCTTACTATCTTCATTCTACAGTGGAAATAGGCTACCTTTACCCATGGATCCTTTTCCAGAAATACATTAAATCATGACCACATCTCGGGTCTCTCACTGAGTGTTGGTGGCACTAAGAGAACTGCCTTTAGAGGTCTGAGAGGTAAAACAAAGTATGCGTTAGTGATCAAAATAATAGTTTTGTAGAATGCATAAGACTCACTACACTGATGAATAGACTGGAACACATCTTCAATGCTCTCGGGGAAACAGTCTCGTTACAGACCTTTTTGGGGTAAGGATAAAATGGCAATCTATATTGGCAGAAAAAGGAAACTTGATCTTAATCTAAATGTTGAGGTTTTGTTCTTATTCACTCAGATGGTAAAAGCTAGAATAAAAGTAGGTTTTACACACTATATAGCTCAATGGGAGATCTGGCCACTTTTATGAAGATTTGGTCATACAGAGGAGTGCTGTGCATATGTACAGGAAGGGAACTGTTATTTGAAGACCAGTTTGCTTAGAATGTGTCTTGACTTGATTTTTTTTTTTAAAACAACCTTTGGTAACTTACATGGTGTCACTTAATAGATCTTCCTTGTAGCTGATTGATGTAGAAAATAAAGGTGTGTAACAACTCACTCTCTCTCTCTCTGAGTTTATTGCATCAGCTGGCAACAGTGACATGGCAATGCCAAGCCTTGTTTATCTGGGGTATAAAAGGACAAGGTAACGTTTGCCTCCAGAGCTATTAGCAGAGCTGGTGGTGGGGTGTGGGGGTCTAGAATGTCTTTATTATG
Organism: Amblyopsis rosae; assembly: GCA_025399935.1. Taxonomy (NCBI): domain Eukaryota; kingdom Metazoa; phylum Chordata; class Actinopteri; order Percopsiformes; family Amblyopsidae; genus Amblyopsis; species Amblyopsis rosae. Next base: position 1,930 of record JAODTR010004324.1, on the reverse strand, counting down.
CTTCGTCTTCCGTTCCATCCGGGACTGTGGTTATTTTAGAGGTGGTTGGTACCCAGTGAGGGCAGGACGGTTTGCTGGCCAGGCGGAGATTCTGTTTCGGGTGGCTGGAAGCTGCTATTCTAACCCTGCTCTTTGTAGAGCTGTGGCCAAAGCTGGCAGACTCATTATTGTTAACTTGAGGAAGAATATTTGAATGTGCTTTTTGTGTCTTTTCATAGCTTGAAATATTCAGAGTCAGCTGAATGACCATTCTATTATGTAGAGCTGTGCTCCAAGATAGCAGGTTCAGAGGGTATTGCTAGCTTGAATATTTAAATGTTAATTACTGGTAGCTGACATTATTGTCTCTAAAACATTTTAAATCGTTTTTTGAAGTTTTTGCAATCTACAGTGAATATGAATTCAATTTGCATCTCACACATACATTGTACCGTACATACTGTATGCATACTGTATGCATGCTTGCAAGGGTATCTATAGCCAGCAGAGAAATATGTCCCAACCCTATTTAACACCTCTGCACATATAGCATATTGTATTAGAAAGGCTAGCCGCACCTTTTAGACAGTAGGCCCAAAACAAGTATAGTATTGTAATACTCCCTCTACTCTCTGAGGCCCTGATTGCACCGAGACGCGCAGCTAAAGGCGCGGTCGCTTCAAAAACGCTTTGATAAAACCCCGATCACACACAGGCTGCCTGTGCCAAAGAAAACGTGCCGCCTGGGCCAACTGTCACATTGACGAACAGTTGAGACTAGTGTAACTTTTATGCGCGTCTAAAAAACAGAAGCGCTGCGTCCTAAAAAAGCGAATGCCAGTCCATAGGAAAACAATGGTGTTGGTTCTGCACCTGATAATGGCAAAGTTAAAACCTCACTGATTTACAGTATTCGAAAAAGAGGCTTTTATTTCTGCGTCCTTTAGTACCCCCCTCCCCCACACATACGCACACACCAAAACGCTGTGGGTGGTGCGACAAAAGCCGGCAGTGTCCTGGAGCTCACTGTGCTCCACCTCAGCAGTGTTTAAAGGTGTAGTAAGCGATTTGTAAGATAATACACTTTTATTTTTTATATTTTTTGGGAATTCAGCCGTGCTTCCACGTAGCCCATAAATGTAACCGCAAACTAAGTGGTGCAGACCACACCGCACTACTCTAACCCAGCCTTGGAAGTGCGTTTCCGATGTGTGGGGGGGCGGAGTACAGTAAATGTTTATGTAGTATTTTTGTCATTTTCAAGAATAACACTATGAAACATGAAAGATAAAAGGAAATGAAGTCACCAAGTAGATTGTGTTTACATCCTCTCTACATTTACAATGTATGTACAGCAGAGTTAATTCAATGTAATATTTAACTTATTTCTATGTTGACTTTATTATAATAATGGAAATTCAAAATGTAAAATTCTATGTGAAATATATAAAGTTGATCATATTGATCTCAGAAATAAGTAAGTGATTAAATAACATTATATTAAATATATATTAAATATATATTAAAATCTATTATATGTTATATTATTTTATATTATCATTATTATATTATATTTAAATTATATTTGGACAGGTGTTTCGGTAGTGACAGCACTGTTTGGAAAAGGGGGAATGATTTTAAGACAAACTTTATAACCAAGACCGCAATTTCCATATGCATAATATATACTCCCATTTGCCATCACTTCTCTGCCTAGACTGAATCTGTCATGCTTCACTACAGCAGCCATGTTGTTTTCTCCAGTTTAGCTGCGGTTCTGTTTTATGTTTTGGATGTTGCCTTATGTTGGAACTAGGGCTGAACGATTTTGGGAAAAAATTCATCTAATTGCGATTTTTCTGACAGATATTGCAATTGCGATTTGCGATATTTTTTTAAAATCAAGATTTAAGTTAAATATATATGTAACATATTTAAAACATGTTATGGA
>JAODTR010004323.1:0-12134 GCA_025399935.1 Amblyopsis rosae | reverse complement strand
CAAGCTGCGTGTCTGTCGGCCAATCAGGGCCAGAGATATGAGTGTGTAAAAAGTCAAACTTTGACCTGTTGGTGGCGTTAGAGGGGTGGGTGTATAGGCACCAGAATTTATGTGCATCCATTTCGCGTATCTGGCTATCACTGTGCAAAATTTTGCGCAAGCGCCGTGACCAGAACTGCCCAAAACAGGCAAATTTGGCGAAAAAAAATAAATATAAAACTAACAATTACAATAGGGTTCCAGCAGCTTCGCTGCTTGGACCCCTAATTACATGTCCAAGCGCCTTTCAAGATACCCAAGGACACTGTACAACATAGTTCAACAAAAAGCATTTACATAAAAAACTAGAGCTAAATTAAAAATTGGCTAAGCCACGGGAAAATCTAGCCTGAACAGATCAGTCTTCAGTCTGTTTTTAAAAATGATTAAAGAGTCTGAGTTGTGGGTTTCATCAGGGAGAGTGTTCCACAGTACTTCTCTTCATAAGCTCACTGTTACCCCTTAAAATGGTCCACCTCCATATATGTTTTGCTCTGAAGTCACGTTTGATCACGCAAGGTTCTGTGAGATGAGTCCCTGGAATTGCCACTCTGAAATTGTTTTGGATAAATGCAAATTGTTTGGTCCTTCTTCTAGAATAAATTGTCTAGTCTGTGTGCATTTCATAATTAAAATATAAGGTTAAAATGTTTTTTAGTCATATAGCTGTTGATTTTAAAGTTCTCTAGTGGCATATATCATCTGCTGTAGTGTTTATCTTCACTAATGGAATTGTGTTTATTGGTAAAGAGGCAGATGTTTGTAAACTTTCCTGACAAACGTCAGTTATCAATGGGCATCCATGTTTTCCCGAGCAGATGCACTGGGACGCATTTAGATTGGAAGTCGGGAATACTGCCTTCTGAACTACTTGTAATGGATTTCAGTAGCATGTCACGTTCTTTCTGGGAGTCACCAGGGAAGGTGCTTGATATGCTAGTCTAATTGACTAGAGTTCCAATGTCACGATTTGCATGTCCTCTGCTAACCACCACACCACCTCCCCTGCAGGACTCCATCCTAGACATCAAGGTGCCCATTTTCAAAGGGCCGGGAGAGATGCCAGAAATCCGCTCATATATGGAGGAGTTCCCGTTCCCCTTCTACATCATCCTGCGAGATGTCAACGCGCTGCCAGAGACCCTAAGCGACGCGCTGAGGCAGTGGTTCGAGCTGGTCACAGCAGCTGACCATTAAATCCAAAGCCATTTTGTTCTGACTAGAGGGGCAACTACAAACCGCACAATGCCACTCTACTGCTAGCTAGTCTCCCGGCCATAACAAACACAAGACGACAACAAAAGACGGATTTACCGCTGTACATGTGCCTTTTTTTTTTCTTATTATTTTTACTCTGATTTTAGTAGACTGTAGCGTTTGATAGAAATCTTCGCTGTACTGTCTGTCATCAGGGGAATTCTGGAAGTTTCTTTTGTAAATGTAACAAGGATTGCTTTAACTTGCACGTCTCAGTAAGAAACTATTTGAAATAAAATGTGATTCCCTTGAGTGTGAAGCACCTCAGTGAAGAGTCCCTAAATACCTCTTATTCCTTTGTACTATAGCCCCGTTTCACATGTTGGATGTTTCAGTGTTAACATGTAATCTAGCAATCAATCTTCAATGTGAAGTCAGTTGATATGGAGTTGACAGTCAACTGTGGAAGTGTGTTTAGAACTGCTGCATAAAAATCCCCCCTGCATAATATCATGGCCTAACTGTAGCATGTTCTTATAATCTTGATTGTTGTTAGAGGAAACGTGCCTTGGAGAAAAACAAAATGGTATTGCATATTACTCATTCATTGAAATCAACCAATAGGTTTTTTTTAAATTATATTCAGTTCTTATGCACTTTGAAGCACAGGGGCTACAACATACTCCAGTTTTATAAATCTTCCAATGACCAGGTTTTGTCATTTAAACACAGGTCTTCTCATTTAACAACCACAATCATACTGTATGTGATTCCACTTACATCTGCAGAAAGATATATTCTGTCCATTAGGAGTTAGATTAAGGTGTTTATGATTGTGTAATGAAATGTTAATCACCAATGTGTTTTGTAATGTTGACATATACTGATTAGGAGACATTGGTTATTTTTATGCGGTTGTTTCTCAATGCCAACCATGAATCATCTAATTTAACCAGACACACGTGATCCTGATAATAAACCATTTTAGAGTCTGTTGTGCTAGCTAATAAATTGTAATGATATTCCATTAGTTTACAGGATATGACAATATTACACATTTGATACAATTCATGTTTGTATCAAATCCAGGCCTCATTTCCCAATAAAGCATTTTCCAAAGAAAATGTAACATGGTTTTCAACTTTTTTTCAATTTTCAGTGTATTGTGAAACACTTTTACCTACCATTGGCCTCCAGGCCATGAGAGGGCGACAAACATCGGATTCTAATTACAATACATGGTTGTGATAACCAAGCAAGTGGCAGCGCACAACCGTTCCATAAACTGAAATTAAGTACAGTATGGCCATTTCAAGGTTACCATCATCGGCGTTGACTTTAAAACAGGTACATTTTCATGGTAAATATAGATAGGTAAGATCGATTGGAAGAATAGTAATGAAATTGCTCTACCGGTACCGTTATCTATTCATTTAATCCTACAGTACCAGTACTGTACACAGGTGAATGAAAACAGGTCACCAAGATGTACGGTACGGTAATGTATACATTAGGCCATAGCAAGTTATTAGATTAATTACTTGATTTTAAATCTTTACCATATATATTATTTAAGGGATTTTATTCAAGTAAGATAATACAGAGAAATGTTTAATTTACTACGGTACGGCAGCATAAACGCCAAATACCGTACTATACCACAGATAGCCACGGGATGTCGTTATAACCTACCGTAATGGATAACATTTATAGTTTTGTCTTAACAACTGCATCAGTTTCTTCAGAGACAAAGGATTTTGGGTATATACAGAAATATGCTGAGGACCATACGAAAAGTACCTGCAGAAGCTGACAGGAAATACCTCAAAGATTGGGCAATGGAGGAGTTCAAGAGGAATAAAAATGCTACAAACCAGGTATGGTACTAGAACAATTTTTTTGGCAGATGAGTGCATTTTCACTTTAATATTTAGTGTAGGGCCTACAGTATATGGCCACTTCACTTAGTAATATATGAATTGGTGTGATAAGGACATGTTTAATATAATAGTGATATTTAATAAAACATCACTGGTATTGAAGTACCACTTTGTTTGACAGTTCAAAGCATAATATTTAGTGTAGGGCCTATTTTATTCAGTATGTTGCTTTCATGCTGTGACCTATGTCTAAAACTACCATCGGCTCTGTCACATCTCATAGGATGCCATCCGCATGATGATCACACAAGCCAACAAACATCTGGAGGAGCTCCAGAAATCTCTTGCATTGGCCAAGAGTTAATCTCAGAACTAGCCAGCGACAGCATGATTGCAAGATCATACATTTCCTGTCAGTAAGGACTATACTGACTGCTTGACAGTCATTGCTCCATAAAATAATTATAGAATTATGTTCTGGAGATGCCACCATGAGCAGATACACTTTCTTCCTGGCTATCAGATCTCAATCAAGCAAGGGTTGATTGTTTCACACCTGAGCCTATACAGCCAAATTAAGTCAAAACACATAATGCAGCAGACAGAAGTCTAACAATTCTGACACGTTTTATTCAAAAATATACCTACTTGGTATTCCCTTCTATGTCACAATGATTTCCCCAAGATTGATATTTGGGAGTAAAATAAATGTCCCAACAATCTGAATGGGTTGTTACCATTTAATTACTGATGATGTATGATACAGCAAATTCAACCTTTATGTCGATATAATCAAAGAATCTGTTGTGCCAAAGGACAACATTTGTTATCTGGCCAGAGTCTTTGGAACTGTTTGCATTGTTGCTCACAATAAATATATCCATTGTGTAGTTATTATGAAATAGACAATAGACAAATGTTTCTAACATGTTTTTTAATAAAAAAATAAAAAAACACTGTATGGCATCAGCACAGAATGCATGAATATACAGCAAAGATTAATAAAACATCTAAAAGTGATAGGTTGAGAAATGGGAGTGTATTCTAGATATATACACTAATACTGCAACACATAGTAGCCACATTCACATATTGGGAACAGATTTTAGGATTATATTCTTACATCAGCCAATTAAAAAGTATTATTAAAATAATATTAAACAATAACTTATTAACCTTACAATATACCATCATTTGACAAATAAAATATATAGGTAACCATAACAAGTGTAAATTGGTTTATCTTGGAGGAATAAAGTAGTATATAACCTGGCACATGCCCTTGTTTTCACTGGAATGTTGGTAGACATTTAACATTATTGAATGTCTAAATTCTACAGCAAACACAATCCTGTTTGTTATTCAAATATTAAAAACAGAAATCTGGTTCTATATTATGGGAAATGGCATGTTGACAATACCAAATTAATGATAGGTCCAACAATTCCTAGATTAAAGGCGTTAAAACAGTAGTTCCCATAATTTGCCCGTTATGCAATTCTATTACTTTCCAAACTGAGATTTCCAAACTATTGTACCTTGCAAAGGCAAATTAATATGTATGTACGTGTGGGTGTGCGTTTCTATGCATACTGCAAACAAGTGTTGAAATGTCCTTCTGCAGTATACTCTATGTATGCTACAGTAGTGGCACAATATTTAACAAATTAGCTACACATTTATCTAGTTTCATGCAAAGCATTGTGTACAAGAGCTGTCCTTGTCACAAAATGATTTACACATCTACAGTGAAAATGACAGTATTAACATGCCACTTCAATACCTCAGTCATATCAAAATTCAAACACAATTCTAGCCGTAATTATCTTTTTGCCAAAAGAATGCACTAATGGACACAATATGTCAGTAGGGAAATGTGTGGTTCATCAGTTACCACTCTGAATCTAAAAAAAGTGTTCCAGAACAGTAATGATCTCCCTTTTATGTATGACACTTGACCGTCAAAAAGCAGCTCAAGCATTAACATGATAAAAAAAAATATGTGCACATCTTATTAAAAATCTCATGGCTCCTCAAAACCTTGGGACATCCTCTGAACCACTGTTCTAGATTATTGCTCATTTTTATGTAAATGTGAGAAAACGTCCTAGGAACATTGTAGTGGCATAGACCCATAGCACGTTAATGGCTGAACTAGATGAGAATGTGAGGAAGCTAGCAGTCGTCCTGTCTGGTGGTCCTCAGCATGCGCAGCTCGTCCTCTAGATAAGTGATCCTCTCCATGAGGGCGGCCTGGTCTGCCTGGGCCCTCTGGTCGGCTTGCCAGCGGGCCTCGTGGATCTTCCTCTCGTACCAGCGCTCCATCTGTGTGGACACCGCCTCAAAGAAATACTGGGTCACCTCCAGTGCGTTGTCCCTGTCCTGGAGCGGCATGTCCGTGGGCCGCTTCCCGAACACGCCCAGAGTCTGACCCTTCACCAGGTCCCCACGGGACTTAGTCCTGCCGTGGGGGTGCCTCTTGTGGCGCTTGGTCCCCCTGTCGCGACCCCGCTCCTTGTCGCCGTGTTGGCGCCGCCGCTCCGTGGAGGGGGAGAGGCTGCTGGCCCGGTCGCCTCGACTACGCCCAGGCCCCTGGTGGACGGGCTCTGAGGCCTGCAGTTCTTGCTGCTTCCTGCAGGTGTCAGCAGATGTCAAGGAGCGCTCCTTAGGGCGAACCACTTGGGTGGCAGAACACAGGTCCTTGGCTGTAGTGGCTTCTGCATTGGGATGCTTATCACCATCTGATGGTGTGGCCAGAGGAGCACAGTGAGACAAAAACAATGTAGTTCATAGCTTGTGACCCCCCCCCACACACACACACACACACACACGTACATTAGGGGGTTGCTAGGTTCAAAGATGAAGAAAAATGAATAAATGAGTAAATAAAAATATGAATAATGAGTGGAGCAGTCAGTTCTTGAGCGTGTTAGAGCGTGTGTGTTTGTTGAGGTAGACTACCTGGAGAGCTGTCAGCATGAACCACAAAGTAGTGGTTGGCTGAGCCAGCCTCCGCCACACCGAGGTCTTCCTGGGAGAGGTGGGGCAGACTGGAGTAGCCGCTTTGCCCCAGGCACGGACCGCTGGCCCCGTCCTCAGGCCCCGCCCCCTCTGCTGGCCCCGCCCGCTCCTCCTCACACAGGCACTTGGCCGTGGAAGATGTCCGGTGGAGCCTGGCTGCCGGCGGCTCCCCAGTCAGGCGCACCTCCATGTTCTGCAGCTTGGACAGACACCAACGCTTCAGCTCAGAGACTACAGACGCCTGAGCCAAGAGCACAGCCAACCACAGGACAGGTTGAGCAACATTAGAATGAGCTTATTATTATTATTATACATTATACTGGCATAGATATGAAAGTCAGTAGATGAACTGTATTGTCGTTTTGTAAAGAAACAATATTTGGACTGGCTTCGTAAGGCAAAATAAAATCTGCTTTACAATCCAACACGTGTTAGGCTATTTAACTAAAAGCATCAACACAAAACGCTACCCTAACGTGTGCTGATTGAAGCTCACCTGTGGTACAGGTAGACTGTGTTGATATTGCTGTGGTATGCCTTTGTATTACCTGTCTCTTCTCTCCGTCCAGGCGTTCCTGCAAGGCATGCTGGTCTAGCCTCTGGATGCACTCGGCCCTCTCTGCCGAGACCCTCTCCAACGTCAGCTTATCAAGAGCCCGGATCTAATGGTGACAGGCATGGGGGCTACAGGTGAGGCCCATACCATGCAAACCTGTGCTGGCTTTAAAGCAGCTATCCGTTGAAGGTGCTCTACATCAGGAGCTGGGAGAGTTTGTCTCTGATAGGTTTCCCAAGTAAAAGCATTGTGTCAGCGAGTCAAGCGGTAGAAAGCATCTCTTCCATTCTCTGTCATGTTAATTTCCTACATCACATTGACTGTAAGCCAAAGCAGCTCACGGTTGTTTATTGTTGTTTACTATAACTTTGAAAGGATCTATTTAATTCATGGGCTTTGGCACGTTGCTCATCCATAATGCATGGACGTCTACATTCAGTATTCCAGGCGACGATGATACCAGTGGAGTGTGTGTTTTTTAACCAAAGCACCTCAGATTGACAGCACTACATATATTATTTAGCTGGTGTCATCACCACTGGAGTGGAGTGGAGTGGTGTATTTAACAGCAGATTCCAATTGGGCAACCAAACGTCTAACCCTGCCAGTGTTAGTGACTACCCATAGCATGTAGGCTAATAATAGCAATGGTAGAAGTGCTTGTATGAAACAATTTGATAGGTATAAAATGACGGTCACTGCCACAAGCCATAACATCACAAGCTGTGACTTCCTACAGTAGACGGCCTTTGTACCGCATCTACATTGTTGCTACCTGGTGTTTATTCTTGCGGTCTAGCTGGCCCATCTTGTTATTCATCAGGTCCTGGACTGTGTGGATTTCTGTCTTCATTTCCTCCTTTGCCGCTTCTAGCTGGTTCTCCAGTTTGCTGATGAGCGGTTCACAGCGACAGCCATTGAGGGGAGCCTTGGAACAAGAAATGGAGAAGAGGGACTCCCTTAAAGCTGGAATTGCAAACCTATTCACTTCACCTCTTGTGTAGTGCAGGGTTTAACAGAAAGTGAAATGGTGATTCTATTTCATGATTTCTGGCTCACCGAGCTAATGATTACATCTACTGTCCATTCATGAAAGCCTTTACATCTGTGTATCCCATGCTTATATAATCTGAATACACCAAGGTTATCTGTACAGTAGGTAGGTCCTACAGGTATACATTAACTGGACATTAATTAGAATACAATAAGTTTATAACATGGTAATTATAATGTTTCGTGATCCCAGTCCTGTGTTAGTCTCATCACTTCATGTGTTTACCTTGTATATCAAGCCTGTTTGCCTGTCACTCCCTGCCCAGTGTTTCCCAGTCTCATTAATTCCACCTGTGTCTGTTTAATCATGTCTAATGTGCTGCACCTGTTCCTCGTTGTTGTGAGCCAATGGTCTGTCCTCCTGTCTTGTCTACCTGTGTATTTAGCCCCAGTGTTTTCCCCAGTCCTGTGTCGGTTATTGTTGATATTAATGTCAATGTCGCATTGCTTCTCGTGTTCATGCCTGTTTGCATTCTGTTTCTTTTTTGAATAAACCTTGTTTGTCGTTATCGACGTTTGGGTCCTCACCTCCGTGCACCGTGACAGTAATTAGAAGTACTATGTACTATGTTATTGCTGTGTAAAACCTCTTTTGTGGTATTGGTTAATACATTGGTTATAACAAGCATTAAACAACCATTTAAATGTAATACTTAAAATTCATGAAATTCCATCCTACTTCCATTGGGCCTGGACAACAGCTGAAAGGCGTTACAGAAGGCTAAAGGGTTGGACCACCACAGACACTAGACAGTTTTGGCTGTATCTTAGATATCAAGACAGGGAGAACACCTACCTGCATGATCTTACCGTCCTTGCCACGGTACAAGGTGTACAGCTGATAGGCTTTGTAGTTGTGTGGGGGGACGGGGGGCTGAGAAGGGGCTCCACACACTCTCCCTTTCCTCCTGTGAGTGCCATCGCTGTGTTTGGTCTCCCTGCGCCGTAGGGGGTCTGACATAGGGGGCTGCAGCAGCGAGACATCTTCACTATTCATGCAAACTGATAATAATAAGGCTGCTGTACGCACCACATTAATGTGCTGCAGCATATAGAACACCATGGCTAATAAGGGTCACATTATTACAGTTTCACAAATGCAATATTAGTACAGGAGAACATGTTTTATCTCGTTTTTGAGCCTCCTATAGTTCTATAAAATAGAGGTGAAATATTCCTATTTTATAATTATGGTCTAGTAGTTTTATTATGAAAAATATATTGCATAGAAAAAAACAGTTGTCTGGAGAACCATTGCTCTATTACATATTATGTATTTATATAATGCTTATATTCGAGACCATAAAATAATACTTACTGTACAAATATATTAAACTTTATTGATGTCCTTTATTGTATAACTTTCTTACCTTAATATCCATAAATCGTTGACTATTGAAATAGTGCACCTCAATTTGATTCCACTGTTGCTAATGTGTAGCATATATCAATGTCACTTCATTCTATATGTCAAACATTATCAAGAACATTGACCAGTGTCATTGGAGAGACGTGACCTGAGATCAGTGTTGGGCAAGTTACTCAGGAATTGTAATAAGTTACTAGATACTTATTACTCCTTCAAAAAGTAATAATATTACTTAACTTATTACTGTGTTTTAAAAGTAATTAGTTACATTATTACTTTCACAATCACTACAATCACTACCCTGCCCCTTCCAAAAAATGACAACCTGTGTAGCCAGCTCATTTTAGAATTGAATCCTCTTTATTGGAACAATAATTAACCTCAACAATCAGCCACAGTGAAAACATTGCAACCTCTCAAACCAGGTGATTGGGCATGTTGGACAAGTGTGCTAGTACTAGAAATCTTGTTCTTGTAACAGTGATGCAGCATTGCTTGGATAAGTAATTGTAATATTATTACTGTTTTAGAAATAGTAATTAGTTACACTACTAGTTACTGAAAAAAGTAATTGAGTTACTAGTTACTGCAAAACACTGCCTGAGATACAATGGAACCCAACACGTTGGAATAAATATATACACTAGCCAGTGTGTATATCGAGGTAACAATTTCACGTTTAGTGCAAACAGAGTTAAATTACGTAATATTTCCTGGGTTCCCAAGCACACACAAAATATACATCTTCTCTCACCTTTTCTTTGTGCTTTCGTCCCTTCCTGTTGTTGGACTCAGTTCCTCCAGTGGGTTTACAGGTGACCAGATCACTACTGTGGGTATCTGCAGCAGACACACTGTCCTAAGACGTATAGAAGGACATATTCGTGGATGACTACAACACGGTTTGCAGTAGTAAGGCAACACAATCACATTATTGGAATTATTTTTTTTACTTCTTTCATTGTAAAAGATAAACATGTTAGTGATTATGTCCAAAAGGACTGTTACTGTAGCATTCCAAGCAATAATGTAATCAAACAATAACATTTTGGCTTTCTCCTTTTCCTTCTCTCCTAAAAAGTGATTTTTATGATAATTGAGTAATTTAATACCAAATTATTTTTGGTATAAATCTTTGTTTATACTGTGAGCTAGCCAGGCCATCACATGATATTTGTGACGTTTGTGTCTGGCAGACACAGATCCATTCCATTACCTTCCTAGGTAACACCTCATCCCTTGGGACCGACTGGGCGCGACCTTCTGCCTTCAGCTTGTCTCGTCTCTTCCGAACACTCCTGCCACGCGTGAAGCTCTGGACCTACACAAAACAAAGGTGTTCGCATTAATTCATTCTAAATTGGAATTATGTTGTAGTGCATTGCCACCAAATGCTGTCATTTTGTTTGCTTGGAGGGTACTTTTACACTTTTTCTATAGCCTTTGCTATAGCTTTTTCTTTAGCTCTTTCTATAGCCATTTCTATAGCCTTTTCAATACTGTTACCTGGGGGGCTTTGGTCAGGAGCAGTGCCACCTCTGGGCTGTTGTGTTCTCTGGCCAGGTCCAGTGCTGTCTGGCCTGCCTGAATACATACAAATACACACAGAACCATAAGACATACAGTATATTAACAAACACACATACTGTACGTGGCTAACTTGTTGGTATAACTGTCTGTCCTTTGTTTTGTTTTGGTTTTGTATTCATGCTGTTCCTTGTGTACCCTGTACACTGTAACATCATGTTCCTTAGTTGATTACCTCATCTGTTCCTGTCCTGGCTGGCTGTCTTACCAGTTGATTAGATTATTGGTTTCACCTGTGTCACCTCTGTATTTAAGCCCTTGTGTTTCCTTTGTTACTTTTCAGTTGTTTGTTGTGCTAGTCGAGTCCTGTACTTGTTCTGTGAACACATTTTGGTCTGATATTCTGATGCTTAGTGACAACATAATGTATAGTTCCTTTAATAACAAATGGTTTGCATGATCAAGGTTTAAACAGACAGGAACATCCAGGAACTGTCCTTACATTGTTGCAGATGCCACAGTCTGTGCCAGCCTCCAGCAGAAGCCGAGCGGTCTTCTTGTGGTTCAGAGATGCTGCTACGTGCAGTGGAGTGTCACCCACCTGCGCGCGTACACACACACACACGAAGAGCAAGGCACAGAGAAAACAAAAAGATGGTCACAGAAGATATGTATAACTTTTTCTTTCTATGGACACATTTTGTGCTAGTGCACTGCAAAAGAAAAACTAAATTGTAGAGGAATTATGAATAAACATGAATTAAACACTCATGCATGTTAACCAATCAAAACAACTTAAATTAAACAAAGTGTGAAATTCTGATTTGTTTTGTCATATGTAAAAAAGAAAAATGGACGACGATAGGCTAATATAAATCTAACATAATTAGTGAACTAGATTTGACACATGGTCTTTTAGGTAGGGTATCTACATTGGCTAACAACATGCCAACTACCTTCAGGCAGATGTTTGTTCAAACTGTAGATTTATATCAAATCTACAGTAGCAGTCATCACAATATAATATGTAGTATCACTTGACAGTCACATAGACCGACAGTAAAACCTAACCTCCACTCAGACAAGTAAAAGCTCCCAGAAAAAACACATTCTGTGCAATGACTCATTTGTGGTGATGTATAAAAAGCACTTTACAACTTCAATACATGAGTAGTAATGTACTTGTCGTATTAATAACTCACCAGGTTTGTCTCTGACACAGAGCAAAACGCTCCTAACAGGATATGAATCATAGCAACATGGTTGTAGCGGGCGGCCACATGCAGACACATATCTCCTGCCTGCAAGCAACACAGCATTCACTTAGGCTAGGAATGTCTGTTTTCACTCACAACAATTTACCCACAATACAACAAACAGGAACTAAATGCTTTCTGAACATACTGAGGTAACCCTATTACAGTTTTTCTCAATTGCTAAAACACTAAACCCTATTGTCTGAACCAAATGCTCAGTTGCCTGAACCCACTGA